>CAUYSK010072512.1:0-149677 GCA_963575035.1 Avahi laniger | reverse complement strand
CTTCTCCTCTTCAGCTATAAAAGTCCTAGATGCCATCTTCATCCAATATAAGGCTGTTTCATTTACATTGAAAATGTATTGTTTAGCGTAGCCACCTTCATCAATTACTTAGCTAGATTTTCTGGGTAACTTCCTGTAGTGTCTATATCAGCACTTGCTGCTTCATCTTGCACTTGTGTGTTATGGAGAAGGCTTTTTTCCTTAAACTTCACGAACAACTTCTGCTACCTTCGAATTTTTCTTCTGCAGCTTCCTCACTTCTCTTAGCCTTTATAGAATTGCAGAGAGTTAGAGATTTGCTCTGACGTAGGCTTTGGCTTAAGGGGATACTTTGTCTGGTTTGATCTACCCAGATCACTCAGATTTGTTCCATATCAACAATAAGGCTGTTTTACTTTCTTATTCATGTGTTCACTGGAGTAGCACTTTTAATTTCCTTCAGGAACTTTTCCTGTGTACTCACAGCTTGGCTGTTTGGAGGAAGAGGCCTGGCTTTCAGCCTCTCTTGGCTTTCATCATGTCTTCCTCACTAAGCTTAATCATTTCTAACTTTTGATTTAAAGGGAGAGACATGGTTGTCTTCCTTTCACTTGAAAACTGAGAGGCCATTGTAGGGTTATTAATTGGCCTAATTTCAATTTTGTGATGCATCTGGGAGGCCAGAGGAGAGGAAGAGAGATAGGGGAATGGCTGGTCAGTGGAGTAATCAGAACGCATACAACTTTATTAAGTTTGCTGTCTTATATGTTCATGGTTCATGGTGCCCCAATACAATTAGAATAGTAACATCAAAGATTACTGTCACAGATCACCATAACAGAAATAATAATAATGGAAAAGTTTAAAATATTATGAGAATTACTAAAATGTGGTATAGACTTTTGTTGGAAAATATCTTTCCAACAAAGTGTTGTTGGAAAAGTGGCGTTAGTAAACTTGCTTATCACAAACCTTCAATTTGTAAAAAATGCAAAATCTGTGAAATATAATAAAGGAATGTAAAATAAAATGAGGTATGCCTATATAGGGGAAAGAAGAGACAAAGGAGTTACCTAAGGAAATGGTTATTATTACTATTCTAAAAAAAACCCCACATGTTAACCTTATCACAGTCTGCCTTTTAGTATGGTGCTTCTGTTTTCCTCCTTTCTTCTGTGATATTTCTGTGGACAAATAAAATGTCTTTCCCTTTTACCTACTTCTACAGTACTCAACAGTCAGTACATCCATAACTATATTACCAACATAGTTGGGAGTAGTCAAGCTCTATTGCAAGTTGATTATGTTTTTTGATTCTTACCTAAAGGATTCATCTAAATATAAATTAACCAATGCACAATAAATATCTAGTAAACAGTTCTTGATTTTTGACTTTAACCCTATAAATAATTATGTTGGGAATATTAAGTATATTACTGAATATTTACCAAAGGTAGTCAATGAGTTCTCATAAAATTTATAACCTATTTTAAAAGGTAAATTAATATTTTAATAGGTTTTGATTTATTGTTATTAAGGACCAAGGATAAAAGTGGAGTTGGAAGTAACAGTAGTTTGTCTCTGCCTTTGCCATTTTGTTTTCACATTCATTATCTCATTGGATTTTAAAAACATTCTTGTGTGATAAGCAGGGCAAAGATTTGTTGAATAGGTCCAAATTTGATGAATACATTTGAAACTTAACACATTGATTAAATATTGTCCCACAGACACATAAAAAGAGTAGATATTTGGGTAAATGCCTTTATCTTTGTTTTAATAATCAGAAATAGATTATTTCTTCTTTTTTCATCTTTGTAAAAATATTTTATAAATATTTTGCTTAGTTAGCACCATTAAATGAAGCTAGATTTTATATTGCACTGTGGAACTTTTGAAATTCTGATCCCAAAAGAGCCCTGTACAAAAATTCTCAATTAAAAAAACTTGATATTTTAGAAAAAAAATCCTTTACTCAATTTGTTCAGTTTGTAAAGGAGATCTTTGTTTATAGAACTGTGTAGGGGAACTTAATGATAGGGATGAAGTAGTCTAATCAGGTCTTAGATTCTATTTTAGGCAAATCCAATTTAGTTGTAGGTATGCCAGACTCCTAACCCGGTGATTAAAATTCTGAATCTCAAGAAGCTAAGATGCTAGACTGCACTATCTATGTCTAAACAAAAACACCCAATGTAATTTTTATAGATTTTTTTCTATGCTTTCAAGTTAGCACTATTGAGAATATTTTCTCCTTTTTAATTATAAATAGCTAATGATTATGGAGAATTGAGTTATATCCCTTTATCTGAAAAATAAAAAAACAATAAAACCTTAGAACATCAGTTAATTTCTTTGATCTCTAGGTTGCAATAAATTCTAACCTTAAACTAACTCTAATTAACTAATACCTTACAATTTACAAGTTACTTTCATTTTTATCATGCTCTTTTAAATCATTCGGAAACTGAGGCTCAGGAAAGTGACTTGCTAAACATAATAGTTAGTAGAGTGTGTGCATATTAAAGGAAAGAAACTGATAAAAGGAAATGATCGAGTATGTAGAAACTAGATAGAATTGCACAGAACTAAGCAAACATGAATGAAAGATTCCTGAGAAGGTGGGAGAAGATAGACTCTATAGCACAGGTGGCTAATGGCCGTTAGGGATCAATGCAGTGGAGGTCTGGAAGAAATCAAAGAATCAAAATCCAAAATTTTGGTAGTAGTCCACAAGTAAATAAGAATGCTTGGAATATTGATTTGGGAAGAAAGAACACATATGTGATAGCAAAGGAAGTGAGTGGCTGAGGTGTAGTAGAAGGTTATTGAAGGTCAAGAGATGAGGGGGTCCAGGAACAGAAAGTCCAGATTATGGATGGATTATCTGCTGGAGTAATGATACCCAGCATAATGATAGGAGTTGAAGCATAAAGGAATACTGTGTGAGTTAAGTGTCCAATTTTTGATAAGTGTGGGAGAATGATTAGAAGGTCAATACTTGACAGTCACAAGGACGGGAAAAAAATGCTATGCACAGATAGCATAAGCATAAAAGATGCATAATATTTTTATAGAAGCCAGTGAGAATAAAGATCTGGAACAAAGGAGAGTGTCAATAATGATATCTGAATTATGAAATAATATACAATCACCACTGGAAGGCTGTAAAGAGAAAATGTATCTTCTGTAGAGCTAAGTTTCAGTGATGGCAAAAATGTGGAAGGAATACTTAGAGAAGAGGTTGAAAATAAGGGGAAGTGTGCTAATGTTAGAAAGCAAGAAAGCACAGACTATCATGGGGATGACTGCGCAGTAGAGTGTTGTGGCAAAGGGCAAGCTGGGAGTGGGAAGAGGTGGGGGAACTTACGTTTTAGATGATTGACTGTGTTGAATGCAGTGTTAAGAAAAATGGCAGATTTAGTTTCAGTGTTTTTGAGGAGGTGGGATTCTGGATCTAATAGTCAGAAGACTTGGCTTACTTAGCTTGAGCTACAGGTTTTGGTAGCTGCTCCTGTGTGGCTTGAAGGTGGGAGGGGGGCCTAGGTAACAATGCCAGCAACTACAGACATCAAAGCTAGAGTAGGATCATAGCCTATAGCTATGAGCTTTGTACATTCAGCCTTACATTTCAAGGATGGATCCAACTTGTTCATGTTTTATCTTTTACATACACTGTTGGATTTGAGTTGTTAATATTTTATTTAGAATTTTTGCTTCCATAATCTGTTTTTTGTCAATTTTATAGATTTAACTTGTAAATACATCTAGATCTTGTGTTTGTTTCAGGATAATATTTTGTAACTACAGTTCTGGTTTATTTCCTGGTTAGAGGATTATTCAGACTTTCTGTTTTTCTTAAATAAGTTCTGATAAGATGTATTTTTCTAGAAATTTGTCATTTGTTTTCTCTTTTCAAATTTGTTGGCATTAAGTTGCTCATAATGTTTTGTATCTTTTTAATCTCACCTCCATCTGTGAGTAGGTGTTTTAAAAATTTCTAATGTTGTTTATTTGTGCTTTTTCCACTTCCACCACATTCCCTGCCATAAATCTGGCAGATATTTCTCTATTTTGTTAGTCTCATTAAATAACCAACCTTTGGCATTGTGGATTCTGTCTATAGAATTTATATTTCATTAATTTGTGCTCATATTTATTTCCTCATTTTTCTACTTTCTTGGTTTACTTTATTTTCTTAAGTTATAAGGTTGTACACTTGGATTATTTATTTTAAAGTCTTTCTTTTGTAATTTATGTTTTTAATAATAAAAATTTTCCTGATATGCCTTTTTTGCTTTATCCCAGAAATTTTGGTATAAAGTATTTTTATTATTTTTCAGTTTTAAGAATTTTAGATTTCTAGTATAATTTATTCCTTGACACACAAGCTTTTTAGGTATTTGTGTATTTTTATTAATAACAAATATATATTTGTTATTAACTTCTACTTAATTGCATTGTGGTCCTGAAGTGTGATGTCCTATAGCATCCTAGTTTATTATTAGCTTTTGAAAATGCTCCTGTGTGTTGGAGGGGAAAAAAAGGCTACTTCACTAATTGTTGGTTGCAGTGTTTTATATATGTCCCTTATATCAAGCTTGTAAATTAAGTGGTTGATATCTGCATTGATATGAATTTTTTGTTACTTGATTATCAAAGATTGAAAGAACTGTACTGAAATCTCTGTTGTTGGATTGTCGCTTTTTCCCTGTATTCCATCGATTTTACCATGTATATTTTATAACATTATATTAAGTGTATATAAGTTTTAATTATTAGCTCTTCCTGGTGAAATATACCATTTTATCATTCTGTAGTGATGTAATATTACATTGTATATATAAAACATATATTTCTATGCATAGAATTATATTCTATATATTCTATCTAGTAATGCTTTTCCTCTTTAAACTTATTCATCTGATATTAAGTGATACTTGCTTTTTAAAAATTATATTTGCTTAATATAGCTTTTCCACCATTTCACATCCTGCTTTTCTCTGTGCTTATGCTTTCAGTGTATCTCTTTTGAATAGCAAGTACCTAGGTTTTCAAAGAGTCTGATTAGACAATATATGCCTTTTAACTACTAACTTTAAACTATTTATGTTTTTTGTTCCTATTATTATGTCTGGAATTAGTGCTACTTTAAATTTTTACTCTGGAACTGAGAAAAATAGTAAAATAACTCTGGTTTCAAATAGATAACAATTTACTGCTGCTCTTTCAAGAAAAGCTAAAAGGAGGTTTAAAAGTTCTCTCCATTCCCACACTAAAATAAAAGCACAAAAAATAAAATTAAAAATCTCCATTCAAATGTTCAAATGCTTGAAGAAGGGAAAAAATAAATTGCAGGAAAAATTATTAGCAAAAATGGCATCTGTACTTATTTTTAATATGAGATAAATATAATGTAGAACCATGTCCTTATTCTTCTAAACTTCTGTGGGACTTTCACAATTATTTGTGTAAGTCTCTGTAATTCAAATTACTCAGCAAGTTCAATTTCACGTGTGATTATCATTGTCTATTGAAAAATGCATCTAATTTGTTACAACAAGAACCCTGTAGAGGAGATAATTATGTGTTGTCAGCAATGAACAAATGTATACCTTTAAAAATGAATTACTGTTTTGGAGATAACATGTTACAATCAATCTAGTATGCATTCAGGATTGGAAGTGAGGAATGCACAATCTGAGAAATAAAATAGCCTAGGGTGAAACACATGGTTTTATGAAAAACTAATTTTTATGAGCATTTTCTTATATACTGTGACAAAAAAAAAAATCCCTGAAAGATAAACATACTTTGACAGTTGTTGTAGCTGAGAGCCGCAAGTAAAGATAAAATTTAATGTTTTCCTTAAATGCGATTGTCCAAATAATGAAAATTCGTAATTGAAAACTATGATTACCGTATATTCACTTTGTTCTCTTTGCTAGAGCCATGCCCATTGTATTACTCTTTGGAGTTGGGGGACTTAACTGAAGCTTCCTCTGGATTCTAGGTAACTTTAAAAAAATTTTTATGCAGAATTAACATATGGACTTGAAATATATTAAGATAAATCTTCTAATCTTATGGAATCCTGAGTCTCACTGTTAATGCATTGTGTTGGTGACTGCTAGGTAGGAAGCATGACGTAATGTGAAAAGCACAGGAACCACAGTTAGGAGGCCCAAGGTTAAGTTCAAACTCTGTATCTTAAAAGCTGTATAAACCTGAACCGCAGACACTTCAATTTTGTCATCTTTGAACACGACGTATCAAAAACATGGCTCTGCCTACCTCATAGGACAATTGTGTTCTCATAGTTCTTCAAAGATATAAAATATGTGAAATTATTATATATTATAACATATCATAAAAATGTTATTATAGCTGTTATTTGGGGCCTCCAAAACTACTATTCCAGTATGGATGGTATTGCCTTTACATGAATTTATTAGCAATCATGAACATATGTAATGCTTGGCCCTTATATATGTTTCAGGAATATTCTACTTAATGTGTTCATGAAATGCTTTATTTTCATAACAGGACATCTAAACAACTCCCTATGAAAAATGTATTTGTATATAACTTTTCAAAATTTTCTTATTAAAGGCACAATGATTATTGAAACAGCACCTATTTTAAAAATAAAAACAAAATGATTATTGTGTGTGTATATATATAATTTGATATATTATGTCAAGTTTTTTCAAGTTCAATTGCTATAAAACATAACTGTTTTGTCATAAAACCTGTATATTTTTATCTAGGTTTATGTCAATATCATTATAATCTTTACGCTTTTTTTCGTATTTCAAACTTTCAACTAGAGATCAAACTCTTGAAAATTTACTAGAGAAGTATTTCTATTGAATTTACATTCTTCTGAAAGGAATATCTTTTCCCAGTAATGGGAGGTATCGTATCTATAAAGAGTTACTTCACTCCCACAAATCACAAGTCATCAAGAAGAGCATCTATATCTCCAAATGTTTCAGAGTGTAAATCAAAAATTCTCACAATTCCACTTCTTTCCATTTGTCTCACTGATGTTCCAAGAACACTTTCAGCAGCCTGGCCTGACAGACTTAGGATTCCCTTACCCATTCACAGTCTTCTATGGATCAGTCTGCTGTGAGCGTGAGGCTGGGAGTTGTGGAGCCCAGTTAGGAAATGATTGCAGTGGTCCAGAAAACAGATGGTGGTAATTAAATTTCCATCAACATGGAACTCAGGAGTCAGAAGATATATATTTCATATGTAGAAGTCAGTGGTTCTCAACTGGGGATGATTTTTTCAATCCAGAGGATACTTGGCAATATCTGAAGATATCAGGAGAGGGGTGCTAATGGCTTCTAGTGGGTAGAGGCCAGGGATGCTGCTAAACATCCTGCAATGGACAAAACAACCTCCCACGACAAAGAATTATCTGGTCCAAAATGTCAATAATGGGGATTTTTAGAAGTCTTGGTATAAATATTAAATAGTACCTGAAGCCATCAGAGTGAGTAACAGCATCCAAAGGTGGGGAGGAACTAAAAAGAAAAAAAGAAAAAAACCCACCAATATACAAGGAGCATGCCAAAAAAGAAAGGCCAAAAGACAAGACTGAGAATGAATGATTACAGGAGTAGAGAAGAAACTGGAGCGTGGTATCATGAAAACCAAGTGAGGAAAGAATTTAAATTTGGGAGTAGTCATCAGCATTCAGTGGAGCCCCAAATTAAGTAAGATGAGGACTGCTGAATCTAAGGGGTTTAGTGGTTAGGTGGTTGTATTAAATATCCTCCATTTGCCTCTTAAGATTCATTTTCTATCTTCCTCTATCCTGCTTTGTTCCCAGGGAAGGTAGACTTGACAGACTTCATCAACAGAGTTCTCTTGCCCTCTGGTCTCCATCTGAGTTCAGACAATGAGAGGCACTGAAAAAAAATAGGAAGCCAGGTGTGGTGGCTCACACCTGTAATCCCAGCACTTTGGGAGGCGAAGGCAGGAAGATTGCTTGAGTCCAGGAGTTTGAGACTAGCCTGGGCAACACAGCAAGACCCTGTCTCTAAAAAAAAAAATTAACCGTGCATAGCAGCATGTGCCTATACTCCTAGTTAGTTGGGAGGCTCAGGCAGGAGGATCGCTTGAGCCAAAGAGTTTGAGACTGCAGTGAGCTATGATCGCACCATTGCGCTCTGTTTGGACAACAGAGCAAGAGCCTGTCTCTGAAAAAAAGAAAGAGAAAAGAGAGCAAGAGGAGAGCTCAGGTTATTTTTTCCCCTTTTCTCTCTCCCTGCTGGGCTGCGGATTGGCAGGGGCAGTGTTTCTTTCCCAAAAGGTAAAACTCCCATTGGGCAGCTCTTTCCTATGAGTCTCACTGGTTTTTCGCCCCTTCAAGACCTGTAGGTAGTAATCACTTTCACCTGTTAATATCCCTGCGAGGCTTCACAATTTCATGTTAGTTTCCGGCCTATACCATCGTAAATAGTCTTTTTGGTTAAACTCCCTTCAAGTATACCTTTTCTGGTTGCACTGTTTCCTGCCAGGGACCTGCCTGACACTGAGTTCATTGTTGATATTTATCAGAACCATTTTCGGTGAAGTGGTTGAGGCAGGTAGGTGGAGAAGTGAATCGAAATAAAGGAAGAAGATTAAGATTAAGGTTACAGATTTTTTTATTTTGGCAAGGAGTTTAGTAGTGAAGGGAAGGAGAATGCTAGAGAGGATAATAACTAGTAAGAATTCTGAAGAACCAAAGAAAGATTTTTAATGAGAAATCTAGACTTGTTTTTAGGCTGTGAATAAGAAATATACAGAGGGAGAGGATAAAATTTTATGGTATGGGCAAAAAAGTTGTGAAATTTGAATGTGATATAATCTGTTTAAAAGCACAGATGGCAGTATTAGCCTCACACAGAAATACATTTTTAAGAACAGTGAAATGGAAAATAGATGGGTTAATAGATGTAGGGTATGGAATTTGGAAGTTCATGCCCGGTAGGCTCAATTTCTTCTGTGGTGTTGAAGGCAAGGTCATTTGTTGAGAGGGGGAAAGATTTAGGAGAGGGAGACTGAGGAGAATAATAAAGGTTTGGAATAGCTGCTGTGGGAAATGGAAAAGGGAACTGTTTGCTGAACAAGCTATGGACCCTAAGTGAAGATAACAAATTGGTGTGTGTGTGTCCATACATATATAAGATATATATGATATATAAAATATATATATGGAATATATATCATATATTGAAATATTCATATATCATATATAAAATATATATATATATAGAAAATATTTAGCAAGGCAACTCCTTAAGTAGGATTTACCAGCTAGTGGTTAGGAAAAGAGAGATCAGATAGTTGAAATAATTAGAAGTTTCAGGATCTAAAAGATAAGCGCTTTGGAAAAATAAGGCAATAAAAATATGGAGGGTGCTTTCCGGAGGGTGACAGATGTCATCTGTTAAGTGTCTAGGCCGCACAGGAAGGATAGAAACCATGAAAGTGGAGAAAAAATGTCAAAAGGCAAGGCTGAAAAATTGAAGGTCTTGAAGAATATGTGTTTTGTGAGTAAAGAATTGAGAGAGTTGGAAAGGTAGATGGCTATCATCAGAGAATGACATATTGAAATTGAGGATTTCCAAAAGGGAGCTGGTAGTGAAAATAAGAGGAAGAACTGAACAGTTACGATGGTGAGTGTTAGGTGGGCATGAGAAGATGACAGTTTCTTCACCAAAATCCAATAACAGTTGGGTTCCAGAATATAAGATCTCAACATTAATAAATAAGCAAAATAAAAATAAGTCCATGTATCTTTTAATTTTAGAAATGTGTGCTCTTCTCCTATATTATAAATCCTTTGAGAAGAAATGATTATATCTTACACATTTTATCACCCCTTCCATTATCTAACATAATTCCTTATATGTATTAGACATTCAGAAATTTATAGAATGTTTGAAAAAGAGAACAAAATAATAAAATTTCATCTTGAGATAATTTACTAGATATATTTGAACAGATCATAATTATATTTGAATATGATCATAATTATATTCTATAATAAATTCAGTATAAAACTCCTCAAAATTCTGTAGATTACTTTCTTATTTGTGTGTTAATGTTTATTCTGTTTTTAGACTTAATTTAACTTATGTTTATCTTAATTTAACTTATGTTTATCTACAGTCAATTTGAAATGGCAGTGTTTTAGGACTTTTCCATTTCAATTCAAATATATGAAATTTTGATTAAGTTCCTTATGTAAAGGAATGTGAGTGGTGTGTTTGGTATAGATGAATTGCATCCCAAATTCTTAATAGATTAGCTTTACTTAAGCGTGTCTTTAAGACCTTATGTCTATGTACCGTATACATCATTTTACTTCATGTATATGTGTTCAAAACAACAATAACATTTGAAGGATCTCAGTGTCAGGCACTGTTCTAAATAGTTTACATGATTTACTCATTTTTTCCTCACAACAACCCAATGAGGATATACTATTATTATCCTTATTTTACAGATGAGGAAATGGGGACAGAGACGTTAACTAATTTGCCCAAGGTCACAAAATTAGTGAATAGATTCAAACCTAGGAAGTCTGGCAGTGGTGCTCAAGATATTAACCACCCCTGAAATATAGACATATAGATAAAAATGTAGATGCATTTATCATCTATTGCTTGTTTAAATGTTTTCTTTACCTTTAGTTCCCTTAGGTCAAGGACATTGCCTGGCACATTGTAGCTTATTAATAAGTCTTTTTGAATAAGTGAATGAACGAGTTTCTCACTTTACAGGTTAATTTTGTTATTTCCTACAAATTTTCCTATTATTTTCCCATTATTTTCCAACTAACACTCTTGGCTTTTCCTTCAAGTCTGTTCCAGTTATTATTTGGGTGGCTTGTTATGAGACATGTTATGACATTTTAAACCCTTACATTTAAAACTCCATTATTTTGCTCAGACAAAAATGATCTCTTTCTCTCCTCCTGCCAAATAAAATAGCAGATTAAGTGTTTACGTGAGGGGAGTTTGTAATCCAGAATTTCTGCAGCAGCAAGTTTCAGATATTCTAGTCAAATCCTGCCTTTTGTTCGACTCTTCCTGATGAGTGTTCTGATCAAAGCTTTACCCTGGCATCCATTAGTCACCAAGCGCTTATTTTGAAAATGGTTGCTATCATCATTTACTCTCTACACAGGTGCCACCTAGTTACTTTTGTTTTGGCAATTATGGGTTAAATACATTCCTGGGCTTAGTCCTGCTTAAGCTTGCTAGCACTCTATTTTAAATCAAGGCACGATGGGTTATTTCTTTCAAGAGTAAAGCTTTCTTTAAACAGGAATTTTTCAAAGCGCTCATTTTTATTCATCTTTTCTATAGATGAGAGTCTTTCGCTGTTTAGCCTTGCCTTACTGACCCTGGCCTACAAAACTGCACCACACCGAAGTTAACAATACTGGTGATTGAAAAGAACATATATTTTATTCTTAAAATATTATTCTCTTTTGAGATGCATATTTGACTCTCTTTCCTCACTGCCTTGACACCATCCTTTTAAGTATTTACTTTCAGTCCATAGAATTAATGTCAATCTAAAGAGTTGTCCTACTAAGGAGTTTCTGAATTATAATTATATCATGCAAGGACCCTGTTTTTTGCTATAGTTTTTTAGATTCAGTAATTCCTTAGCAGAGAACTCTATAAGGGATTAATACATCTGTTAGCAATTACTTGATAGAAGAAAACATGTTAAGCTATTTTTTAAAAGTTTCTAATTTTTATACATAGTTACCCTGCACATCTCCTTTGTAGCACTTTTTCTCCATCTAATATGCGTATTGCTCATCAACTTAGAAATAGTCCATGGGGTATTTAAAATAGTTTTCCCAATTTATAAAGAGGAATAGAGGATGGAATTTTAGATTCATTAACAAAAATACTCAGACCATGTGTTAGGAACTGGTCATAGGAATTTTATCTTACCCATCTTTTTATCACTAACATCCAGTACAACTGCAGATCTTCTTTCTCTTTCCCATTCTTTTCTTCTTTTCCTCCTTTCCTCCAGTTGAGATACAGGATTTTGGAGTCTAGGAGATAGGTAAGGCTGGAGATGTGAACTTGAAAGTGGCCTTAATATGAATGGTATTTAAGACTATGAACAGGAAGAGGTTACCTAGGGTGTTTGGAGAAGGAGAAGTCAGCAAAGGAGACTTAGAAAGAATAGTCAGTAGAATAGAAGGCAAACAAGAAGTGTGTCATCAAAGAAGCCAAAAGAAGTGACTCAAAAAGAGGAGGAGGTAGTCAACTATTGTACATGCGTATAGGAGATAGAATAAAACAAGGAATGAGAATTAGAATTGGCTATTAAGTTTGACAAGATGAGTACAACTGTAATTAGAGTGCTTGGGATAAAGGCTTGATTGGATTGGGATAAAAAAAATTAGAAATGAGGAATAAAGATGGTGACTTAGGATACCTCTTTTGAGAGACATGATTGTAAAGGAAAGCAGAGAAGTGAATGATAGCTGGAAATTTTCAATTATAGGTGGGTATATTTCAAATAGTGGGCAATTTTAAAACTCACTTATAAGCCAATGTGAATAATACAACACAGAGAAAGAAGGATGATTGAGGTGGGGGTGGGGAATAATTACAGGAGAGAAATTATTGAACGGGTGAAAAGAATAAGATCCACAGCACAGTTAGATCAGTTGGCCTTAGACAGAATGGGCACCTTTTCCACGGTGACACCAGTAGGAACCGTGCTTTGCTGCGGCTGTACATTTTAGATCCGGTGATGGAAAGATGAGGTAGGTCTCATCTGATAACTTCTATTTTCTCCAAGAAGTATGAGCAAGGTGAAATGTTTGGAGTAGGGGGAAGAGGTGTAAAGGATTTAAGGAAAAGGAGAAAAGCTACGAAGTAGTCATTTAGGAGAGTGAAGAGTAGAACTTGTGGCAAATGTCTGATTTCAACATTGGGCTGCCGGAGGAAAATGTGCAAACCTGCTTTAAGCAGGGAGTCCATTTCTGGGTGTTTGTCAAGCACCGTATGTTCAATTGCAGGCCATGTCGTTTCAGTTCCCGCTCGCCATTATTGTTCTGCTCTGATTCAGACACCTAGACATTTCTTTCATCTTGCTTGTCAACTTATTCATGCATTTTAAGACGTTTTTATTTTTATTTATTTAATTCTTTAGAGACAGGAACTTGCTCTGTCACCCTGGCTGGAGTACAGAGATGCAATCATAGCTCACTGGAGCCTCGAACTCCTGGGCTCAAGCTAGTCTGCTGCCTCAACCTCCCAAGTAGCTGGGAGTGCAAGCTCATGGCACTACACCTGTCTTTAAAACATTTTTAAAATGATATTTTATTTTGTACTTCCATGTGTTTGTGTGGGAGGAGAGACTTCCAAATGTTTTCAGTGGACATAAAAGTAAAATTTCCACTTCACTCCTCTGAGTCTCAGTTTCATTATTTATAAAATGGGAGTAAGCTTATCTACATACAGATCTGCAGTTATGAATTAAAGATGGTACATATAAAATACTGGCCTTTAATAGATAATCAGTAAATGATAATTTTAATTTTTGTTACTACTAAATATTATTCTTTCATCCAGAGAATGAAAAGACCTCGCTTCCATTCTGCTTTTATAACAGATACTTTTTAAAATATATATATAACTTAAACTTGGTACAATGTTCCTAAGTTTCTTATACATAGATTTGGTTGGAATATAAGATGTTTTACTGAATGATAACTTTTTTGTATTTTGGAACTTTTTGATGTTTTTGGGGCCTTTGATAATATAATACTTGAGAAAGAATAGACTTCAAACTGAAAATTTATTTCCTCATGAGATTTTATTCTTATGACATAAGTAAAATTATAATTAATAATATAATTTGAAAAGCCCAAATAATAATAACAAGGGGGAAGGAGTAAAAAAGCTAACACATAACTTGAAAGGGATTTTTGAAAAATGTCATATGTTATCCACATCCTCTTTTTCTGCTAACAATGTTGCTGAAGACTACAGTTTTTTTGAGATAAAGCATTATATTAATTTGAATAACTAGCACTAAGAAATGCTAATAACACAGTTTTAGTGTCAATCGTTTTTTCAAAATTAGAACAGCCCTGGCCATACTTGGTGTCCTCTAAAGGAATATGGATACTACCAAAATCAACGTTCAGTGATAAAGGGTAAATATGAGCTATTGACATAGTGACTCTTTATTCCATATCTTCTTCATCCATGTTGGTCTGCTCTAGGGCAGGTACCTCCTTTTCTGGTAGTAACCCATATTCATTTAGGAAAGACTCCACGTCTCCAGCAAAAAATTCTTCAGTGAACTGTTCAGTAACACTAATAAAATTGCTTATGAGTTCCCCACCTTTGTAGACGAGCAGTGTGGGGAGTACATCTGAGGAAAAGCGGTCCCCGGCGCCTGTATTAGAAGCTTTTATTTTACAAAATTTGACTATAGGGTATTCTGCTGCGAGGCACGTTAAACTACTGTTTAGAGCATCGCAGCCCTTAATACCATCTTCATAAATGTGAACAACGATGGTGGTGATCTTCTGCTCCTTTTCGATCGTTTCCAGGAATTGCTCGCCCGTCTCCAGCTCATACACAAAGCCATACCTAGGCCCGAAACTCAGCTTCTGGTGCATGTCCTGCATGCACTGTCTACGGTATTTACGGAGGCAGTTTTCATCCTCTTTGCCTTGCTGGATAAGTTCATATTCTTGAATGCTCATCTGAGGACAGATGAAAGAAATGATAGAAATCATCCAGTTAGAAATTTATATTCCTTAGACACACCCAAGCCCATTCCCAGCTCAAAGAGTTTGCTTTTGCTCTTTTCTCTGACTGGACCATGTAGCCTTTACTCCTGATGTGGCCTTCTTTTTCACTTCATTGAAGCTTTTGTTCAAATGTCACCTTCCTTGATAACTTTATCCAAAAGAGCCCTCATCTCAATTCTTTAAACTGGTTTATTTTCTTCATAGCAATAAATACTACCTGACCTTGTGTAAATATATTTATTTAATTGTTTAATATTGGTTTTTCTAACTGGTATGTTTCACGGGGGCAAGAATTTTATTTGTCTGATTCATCACTCTATCTTCAATATCTGCTATAATGTCTGGCACATAATAGGAGTTCAATAATTATTTCATGATTAAATGCATGTATAACTATTGCTGAATATAGTGGAGCCATGATATGCACACAGTGAGAAATATGTCACTTAACTACCTACTGCTTTGAGTGGGAAAAAAAAACCCAACAAGGCTCTGGGGTTTCACCAAAAAGGAAAAAAATACACACACACACACACACACACACACACACACACACAGACATTTAAATGTGTCTGCCACAAATGCCTCTGGACATTACTGTCACCTTCACAAAAGCTGTTAAAAGGATTATATCTTAAAACTTAATGACTTTTTTCTTTTTTTAGAATGTATAGGATGGAATTCAAGCGCAACAGCTTTAACTACTGTTTAGAGTTCCTCACACGAGCCGAGAGGTTAATTGCTGGACCAGCAGCATCAGCATCACTTGGGAACTTCTTGAAAATGCAAATATTTGGGTACTACCCCAGATCTACTGAATCAGAACCTATAAAGGTGAGGCTGAGTAATCCATATTTTTGCAAGCCCTCTAGGTTATTATTATCCTCTGGTTTAGGCCAAAGTGAGAAAAGACCTAAGTTTCATTTTCCAAAACAACCATTTTTTATAAAATTACCTGCATAGCCTTTCATAACAGCTACTGCATTATTAATGTATTCAATAGAATGTTAAGCGCTCATTCCCCCACATGAAACAAACAAACAACAAAGATACAAGGGAGCATTGGGACGTGGTGTCATTAACAGATGTGGGACAGCTCAGAGCCATGGAAGTTAGATGGTCCCAAGTAGGATCACGTAGTGCTGCCTTATCATCAGGTAACCTGTCGAACAGCAACCACTGTCCATTTTTAAAGTAGAGGGGAACTGAGAAGGCAAGAAACTAATGTTCACGGAAAATCTACCATGTCTTAGGCACTTTACATATACCATGTTAGTTAATTATTACAAATAACCTCTGAGAGTAGGTATTATTAGTGTCATTTTACAAAAGAAGATACTATGATTCAGGTTAAGTATAAATATCTGATACTTTTATTACTTCTTTCTCTTGTTTCTGTTTCTTATTTGTTTTCCTAATATCCTCATATATAATTTTCTTATATATTTTTTCTATCTTAAGCTTATTATCCCATTTAGTCTGTCTTAACTCTAAGAATTGTTTAATTCTTAAATTGCTACCATAGTTTTGTTAATTTAACAGACCAACCCACACAAATATTGATTTAAAGATGCATTTGAGCATTCATATGAGAACTTGTTCCATTTGCATATTCAGGCATCTAGATATTTAGGCATTCAGATACATTTCTGAAGCTTAACCATAGTACAAAACTTTTAATAATTATAATGTGTCACATTTGTGTAGTATTTTACATTTCATACCACTTTTACATTTATTTTCTCTTCACATCTCTTCAAAACAGGTGGGGGAGTTTTGTTACAATTCCTCAGATGGGAAAACTTGGTTGTCTTACATTACGTAGTGACTCAATTAAGGAACCAACCTCTCCCTCCCTCAAATTTAGAATTGCAGATTTTTACAATGGTCAGAAGCCTGGGACCAAGGCATATTTCTGATCATTGTTGAAAATCAGTATACAACAACTCGTATACACTAGCTTGTAGATAAATAATTCACTAAAGTGATTTTTCCTCACAATAAAAATTACTTTATGATTTCTTATATTATTATCATTCTTATTATCATTATATAAATTATACATACTAATTATGATGATTGAAAAATGACCTAAAAGCTAAGGGAGGAAAGTAATTAATACTGGAATTTCACCAGTCTAATACTCTGAGGTTATCTCCATTAACCTTTTAGAAATGATTTTTTAATATATCTCTTTATGCATGCAGATATACATATTATATAACTCAAATAAAAATGCTCCTTTTTAAAAATTTGTGAATATCTTTTTTTTTTTAAAGTTGTGGCTTATTTTTCTTACTTTCTTCCTCCTTGTCTTCTCCCAACCAATCTCATTGTTTCAAATTACCAATATTGTCAACTTGGTGAGTGTCTGTCTGTACTATTGCGTATACAAACTCATAGGCTCATAATCATAAAAACATATACAAAGGTATCTTTCTTTAATTGTTCTAGAGAATCAGATCATACAATTTAAAATTCTCTGTATTCTGCTTTTTCATATTGTGAAACTACCTCTAGGTCAACTGATGTATTTGTAACTCATTCTTTTAATAGCTGCATGTATTTCTTAGTATGAAAAACCCAGATAGGCATTCTTTACATTTCCTTTTTTTTTTTTTTTGCTGGTATAAACAATGCTGCAATCAATATATTTTGTAAAGTGATCCGTTAGAAAAGTTAGAGTCATTTAAATTAGAAAGCACATTGTAAATTATTTGTTAATGATTTTTATCTTACCTTTCTGCTGATTCTTTCTTTTGAATCTTTGTCATCTCTACTCTGAGGAGAAGACATTTGCCTGAGAATCTCCTTCTTGCTAGGTGGGATGGAATCACTATCTTCACTCTCTAATTTAAATTTTCTCCAATCACTTATTACTCCTTTGGGTCCTGGAATAAAATTAAAAATAAACTGTTTCCCTTTTTATTTTCAAAAGGACTATTTGCACAATTGAAATTTGTGTAAGTGTTGCCATGAGAATAGATATCATCTCCTGCATCAGAAACAAACACATTGTAAGATTTCTTAATATGTATAAGGAAATTAACCCTTTGTCTGTCAATTGAGTTACAAATGTTTTCCCCCAATTTGTTAAATGTTTTAAAAATTTTACTCCTGGTGACTTTTACCAGACATCAGACATTTCCTTTCCTTTTTCCCTTCTCCTTCTCTCCCTCCATCCTTCCCTTTGTCTATCCCTCTTTCCCTCCTTCCTTTAACTGAATTTATCAATTTTTAAAAAAAAATTTTTTTTACATTTTATGTCATGCTTAGAAAGCTATCCCTCATATTATTATTATAAAATGAATTACCACACATTTTTTTCTAGTACTTGTGTGCATTAATTCAAATTTCTGGCTTAATTTAAAGACTTCAGTCCAAGTTAAAGGAAGAAGGAATTACTAATCAAACAAGATTTTAAAAAGTTGAAAGAAACTTGAATTAAAAAATTTAAGTCATAGTATTTAACTTTTAAGCTCTCAGTAGTGGCATATAGATAGCCATACATAATTTAACAGATTAAAAAAACAAGCTCTAAATGAAATTAATTGAAGTCTTAGGTTTTCTGAAGGAATACTGAAACTCATTTGATTCAAGAATGTTTTATCATTTCCTTTATTTTAGACTCAAAAAAATTAAAATTAAAGACTGTTTACCTTTTGGTCTACTATTATTTATGGTAAAAGTCCACATTGGGGAAGAATTAGGAGAGGGGAAAATGGCTTAATTATAGTGTAAATTGAGAGCTATCGTGATAGTCGAGCAGCAAGAAATTATCAATAATTAGTGTTTTTCTTATTCTTTGACATCTAAATAAAACTGTTTTAAGAGTTATTTGATTTAAAATTAATTTACTCACTCAAATATTTTTTAGATTATTCTATCAAACCATATGAAGGTATTGCCTATAATAAACTGACTACTTAAATAGTGTCAATAAGAACATTACCTATTTCCAGATTTGATTTTAATTTAATAATTATTTTTCCTTCTAGTCACTTGCCTGTATGTGTGGCCTGCCCTTCAAAGTCTTCCTCCAAACTTTGGCTTTTGGCTTCTTCCATTTTAGGGATTGGATTTGATGTAATCTGCAGGATGAACAAAGAGGTAACAAAGGCAGATGGATTCCAAGATATACATACATATATTAATGTAAATATATATGTGTATTTATGGTACCCTGCTGCCAAATTCCATAGTAGGCTAAGGATTATCTCTAAGTGATAAAATGTTTAGAATGTTTCTGTCATCATTGAAAAAGGACATTAATTTAACACATGTTATTGAAGATATATAGACATAGGATTTTATGTAATTCATAGTTTGTCTTTTTTTACCTAAACCTTTTACTTAAACCTGTTTAGTTTCCTGATAAGTAGACACTCAAATCACTCTCTTTTATTTTGCAAATGTAGATTGCTAATTTGGGGAAGCTACTATTCTCAATAAATATACACAGGGTTTAAGAAAATCTAAAAATAATTTTATTTCAAATGTTGAAGAGACAGTGCATAGCTTCCTTCTTGATTTGCTTATTGCTTACTTAGTTGACAATCTAATGGTGAAAAAGATTTCATTTTTAAAGGCTTTTACCAATTTCAAGGAATCCCTTTATAGAAAAGATAATCCTCTTACTTAAGACAAATCTGATTCATAGACTGGATTAGTATATGTTGAGAATAAACTATGGGTCAGGCATTTCTCTGGGCTCTGAATTACATGAATAACAAAACTCTTCCATTATGGCGCTCATTAATACTAAAACTTAAATCAAGTGGATTGCCTGTCTAAGTGAAAAACGGAGTCCATTCTGTCTAATAACTCCATTTGAGTTAGAGTATAAAGATTGGCAAAATTTGCTACCATTTACTGCCAGGGAAGCAGTGAACAGACTGAAACAAAAATACTGAGTTATGAGCATGTTTGCTTGCACTACTTAAAGCCTTTTAGAGGATGATACAAGTGGAGTATTATTAGCTATTGATAGATTTGATCTACGTTCCAATTAGTTTCCCCTGTCACCAACTCACTCTGGGGTTTTCTGATTATCTCAATTTATCTTCTTCAAAATTTACATTGGCATCATAAAAGTGATTGAATTAGTATTTGTAAGGTGCTTAGATCCTGACACATAGTAAGCAACTGCTCCCTGCATCTGTTAGGTATAATAAAAATGTATCTTCTATGTATGTGTATAATATGTGTCAGTCATTTAAAAATATGAACAATATTTGGTTTGCAATGGTATTATTAGTTGATAAAAAAATTCCATGTCTACTTTAGGTTAAAAGATTTAAAATAACAATAGGATTATTATAAGGCTTTGGGTGATAGTGAGCACATCTTTGTGTGATTAGAAATTGGTGATAAAGGGCAAGAAGACAGAAAAAAATGATACCTTCACCAAGATTTACTGTGGTGCAAAAGACTTACTGTATTTTCCAAACTATATCATTATAAAAATTATGATGTTCTTTTTTGATTTTAAACAGTTATACTGTTTCAATGATAAAATCTGTGTTAAGTGAAAATTGTATTTGGATGATCTTTGACAGAATATTGTTCATTTAAAAGGGTATTACCAAGTTCTTCAAAAGTAAAAGTAAAAAGTTAATATTGGGAAGAAATACCGTTTAAAATATAATTTTACCAAGTTAGGGTTTTATTTTCCTCTTAATTTAGGTTTTTAATAATAATTTAAAATAATAGCTTATATGGGATAACATTTCTCAAACTTTTCCCTCAAATCTCTAACACCTCCCAACTATGGGTTAGTAATTACCAAGAAATAAAACGAGACGAGTATTATTCTGCTTGTTGTTTCTGTTTCACGTATGATAATGGTGATCTAGAATAGAAAGAAAGAGAGTAAAATTCTTAAATGTTAGTTTTAAAAGACTCTTGAAAAGCCCAGATCTACCCTTTTTTTTTTTTTTTTTTTTTGAGACAGAGTCTCACTGTCTTGCCTGGAGAGAGTGCCGTGGCGTCAGCCTAGCTCACAGCAACCTCAAACTCCTGGACTCAAGCAATCCTACTGTCTCAGCCTCCCAAGTAGCTGGGACTACAGACATGAGCCACCATGCCCGGCTAATTTTTCCTATATATATATTTTTAGCTGTCCAATTAATTTCTTTCTATTTTTTGGTAGAGATGGGGTCTCGCTCTTGCTCAGGCTGGTCTTGAACTCCTGAGCTCAGAACGATCCGCCCACCTCGGCCTCCCAGAGTGCTAGGATTACAGGCGTGAGCCACCGCGCCTGGCCACTGATAGGGTTTTGATATAAGTCTGCAAGTAATTGAGTTATTATGGTCTCTGTGCAGCCAAACCTCTCTGGTAATGATAATCTGTGTTTTGTAGCCGTTCCCCAGGGCTAGCATCATCACCTCAGCTCCACCTCAGATCATCAGGCATCAGATTCTCATAAGGAGTGCGCAACCTAGATCCCTCGCATGCACAGTTTACAGTAGAGTTTGCCCTCCTATGAGAATCTAATGCCCATGCTGATCTAACAGGAGGTGAGGCTCAGGCAGTGATGCCAGCAGTGGGGAGTGGCTATAAATACAGATGAAGCTTCACTCACAGGCCTGCGGCTCTCCTCTGTAGCCTGGTTCCTAACAGGCCACAGACCGATGCCAGTGGTTGGGGACTATAGCCTTAGCCTTAGAACACTGTACTTTCTTGTTCCCTGAATTAATGCTTGTCCCTGAGTGATTCCATATATTTCGAAGTCAGATCTCTTCACAACTTGTCTGGTTCATCTTTTGCCAGATTTCAAACTTCTTCCTCACTTCCCTTGCAGCATGAGGCATACATTTCATTTTGTCTTGGAGTTGTCTTACCTGAATGTCGTACTCTGTCATTAAGCTGTGGGATCCTTGCAGGCAAGATTCACTTCTGACTCACTGTCTGTCCCCTATAAGTACCCAGCTCAGTACCTGTTAAAAAAATGAATGAACAGTTCCAGATTGCAGGCTCCTGTAGATACCCCCATCAGAGGGTGTTTCTGGCCATCGGGCCAGGCTTGCTAGAAGGACAAGACACTTCGTACAGAGCCCCCAGGGCTGCCTGCCCTCTGTCTTCTGCCCCTGCTTCCTCCCCTGTTGGCCTGACCTTCAGTGGTTGTTGAGAAGAGGTGCCACATGTGAAGAAGGCAGATCTTGTTGAAGATGAGGGTTCTGAGTGTCACTTGGTTCCTCTCCCTGCCTACTTGAACTCAGCAGCAGCAGTGGTGGGCAGCTTTGGAGCACTGCCTGAGGAAGTGTGCTGGCCTCAGAGTTACTGCTCATGGCTCTCTTTTTAAGATTGCTTTTCTTCTTTTTCGGTTTTTATCATTCCTGCTACCGTCAGCTTTGCAGTAGTGCTGTGACAAGGCCACCATGGGAGAGGGCCCTGGAAGGCTGCTGGTGGGGGTCCTCCCTCACCAAACAACATCAAACACTGAACAGCCAACAGCACAGCTGGGTAGCTGAAGCGATATAACCCTCTCTCCAGAGGTGTCCTACATAAAGATCAGGATTGCTTGCTGATTTTTTTTTTTTTTTTTCTGGTGAGACTATGGAGCACTGAAGTCCTTTCAGTGTCTTTTCTAAGTGTTTAACCAACAGTGACTGGTTGAAAAAGTATTTCATTTTAACAGGTAAAGTAAGCAGGTACAATATAGCACTTTGCCAGAGATCTGCATATGGTAAAGTCTGCCAAATGTGTGACTCATTTTATGTTTGCAAGGTACCTAGAGGACTATGATCTCTCTCCCTGATCTCCTTTTGTTGATAAGGAAGCTATAAACAGAGTTAGTTGGTGCTGCCCACTTGGAGGTCTTGGGCAGGTCATCCCCAGCCTCCTGGCTTACTGCCTTCTTCTAAAATAACTTTGTCTTCCCAGATTTCATTGATTTGTGGTGATTGTTTCACATTTATAGTCCTTTATGAAATTTTGTTGCTACTCAGAAAATTTTATATTTTCTCTTGAAGCCAACTTTGACACTTGTGAATTAGAAAACAAGCTTTCCTGGTGAATATAAAAATAGAACCTGCCTAACTCCAGTCATCTGAAGCACATGGAACTTTCAAAGTATTATTAGTCCTGCTTTTTCAGTGGTGGTCTAGAAGGAAATAATATATTCGGAGTGAGCCGGCCAGTGCCTCTTCAGGCGCGTGTGCCATCCTGCTGAAGGTGCTGGAGCAGTGATGGTGATGGGTCGGCAGAAGCAGGCGAGGACTGGGCTGCCTGTGCGTTTGGATGGCCCTGAAATTCTGCACGGTGTGATGCCAGCACACAGTGCCAGTACTTGCAGTGAGCCTGAGACCATTTTACTGGATAATCCCTGGGAGCTATGTCATCCCTTTGTTTTCCCAAAGCTCCATTAGCATGGAGTTTTGAAAGTGGCCTGCATATTAAAGTACTGCCCTAATAGTTTGCCTTCTAATAAACAAGACCAAAGGCTGGCTTCACAGTTGCTCACTCACCTGGCATAAACTAGAACATGGACCTTCCCATTTAGAAAATGCCTGGGCAGCCTCCAGCCCGGGTCTGCCCTACCTCGGTGGGAGGTGGCGTGGACACCCAGCTCCCCTTTCAAGAGCACACCTTGCTTTTAGATTTGGCGAAAAGTCCTGGGCGGGTCTTTGGGACTGTTGTGTCTCATGAGTGGACTAACCCTGGTCAAGGCCTGTGTTTCCCCACATCAGGCCTGCCATTTTTGTGTGTCCAGCCACTGCCCAGGTGGTGAGATGGTTCACTTTCCCTGAAGCAGTTCCCTGGATAAACCTGAAAGAGGACACAGGAGTTTCTGAAGGAAAGGGAGGACACATGCTTTATTCTGGCACTGTGGGAGGTGTGTCACCAAAGTAAACTGGAGACAGTGCAAGAGTTTCAAGAGAAACACCTTGACACATTCTTCTCTTACCAAAACCAGGAAAGAATAAAACCTGTTGGGAACTATAAAGGGGAGGAAATTACAAGTAAAACACAGTAATCATACAAAAAAGAGCAGAGGAGCCGTGCTCATAGAGCCAACCTGTCACCACAGAAACCCAATCTTGAGTCATGACTTAATGATTCAGGGCGGAGGGTGGGTGCATTACCCATTCCACTTTCCCACCAAAATATACCATTTCTGCACAGTATCTGTGTGATCTCTGTGTCCTCCACAGAAATACAGAACATTTTGCTTTTTTGCTTTACTATTAGTTGATATTTGTTGGCTAGGTTTTGTTGTTCATTATGTTTACAAATTTTTGTTTTTTAAAAATTTATTTTGAAATATTTTTTAAAAAATTGACAATGTTTTTTCGAACACTTAATTTCAGCTGAGGAAAAGGAAATCAAACACGAATGATGCAAAAAAGAATCTGCTTTCATCTTAAAGTTCTCTCTTTTGCCTTCTCTAGGAAGACCCGTTCCCTCTCCAGTATCCGCTGTTGCTTAATATGCAAATTGGAGATGGAGTCAGAGACTGAGTAACCTAAGGGGACACTTATAAAGATTATAGGTGGGGACAGAGAGGGAAATATAGCATGTCTTGAATATGAAATGTTTTCTCCCAAGGGGTCCTGGAAAGGTGTGATGGGAAGAAAATAATATTCCAATAAACCAATGTAAGACTAAAATAATATATGTGAAAGTGCTTTAAAAATGAGGAACCCTACAACTGACGGAGATTGTGCCTTTTATTAGCATTTGATTGTAGCTTGAATTAATGTGTTCTGTGCTCTGTTCTGCATAGTGGAGAGAGCACTGGACTAGTGAAGTCTGCTTTCAGGTTCTGACTTCCCTCTGCAGCTCTTGACCTTGAGGGAGCCCCTCTACCATTGGGAGCCTGGCTCCCAGAGTCAAACAAGAATAGCCATCCCTCACCACCCAGAGCTGCAGTGTGAGGACCACACAAGTCCAGGGACATGGATGGCATTTGCAAGCTGGTCATTGTTGCTCACGCTTGCACTTCTTCCCCAGTGAGGTTTTTTACCTAAGGAGATCTCTTGACAAGGTGTTTCTGTCAACAGAGACCAGATCAGGCAGGTGTGCGGCCAGAAGGCATCTTGGGCTGGGCAATTCTTGGTCGTCTCCTCTCTTGTCCCTCTCCCATGGGTTGGAAACATTGTGAGAAACTCGTCCCTTTATGTGCAGCAGCAACAGATATTGATTAAGTCCCAGACAAACATAATGTTATAAACAGATTGAAGGGAGAAATGATGGCTGCTCTTCACAAAAGGAAGGAGTCATGGACACCGTCTTAAGTTTGCCACCTACAGGGGCCCACGGTGCTATCTCTCCTCTGCAGGGGGCAGGGAGCCAAGGAATGGTGACCAGAATTGTCAGAGTTGCATTTTTACCTGACAAGCCATAAAACTGTGTTTTTTTTCTGTGATTGTCTCGATTTCATTCAAAGGAGGAAAAAGGACATGTTGGAATGTCTGCCATCTGGGAACCTTTGACCCCTGTTCACAGTCCAGGGAGGGGTATTGCATGACCCTTCCTCTGCCCTGCCTGGCAACTCACCTTTTATGGAAATGGTAGCTGTGGCCACGGTTGTTTTCACCAAATAGCTGCTGGGTGCACCCTAAGTGGCCGTTCTGGCCATTTCTGGCCTCAGGCCAAGCAAGGGTAGAGTAGAGGGTGTGGCAGAAGAGGCTTCTGGAGTCAGTCAAGGTTATATGTGTGTGATCATTTCTGTAAAACAGCCTGTCCATCACATTAACGTGACATAAACCCGAGTTCATTTGTGTTGGAGTTTTGTTTGTGTTCATTTGTAGATCTCTTTCAGTTTTATAATAGCTTAAGAGCTCTAAGAATTAGGCATAATCTCTTTTTGCTATGTTTATGTTATATATTTTAAACAATATAACATCTAGTTAACACTGGGAGTTCTTTGAGTTTTCTCTTTGAAGTTTAAGAAACACCTGCTATAGGGAAATCTCCATCTGGGTTCTGAAAGTTGTGGTGTTCTGCCCAGCCTCCCCCCACTTCTCACACCTGGCTGGAGCCAAGCCCTTGGATTCTCTGCCATGGAGAGAGCTCAAAGGGAATCCACACAGTCGGCCTCTGTGGTGGCTAGGGCTGGAGAGTGTAAAGTTGGGGGTTGCCTCGGCTCCCACCTTGTGGACTGGCTTGCTTGCAGAGAGGGGAGGATGACTGACGTGGCTAATCAGAGGGCAGCCGAGAAGAGTTGTATGCACTGCTGGCATTGGAGTCCACGGGCCAGCCCAGCCACGTGCCTCCTTGGGTTTCTAGGGAAGCCCAGACCTTTATGACAAACGTACATTTCTGCTTAAGCTCACGTGAGTTTCTCCACCCTGCGCACAGGGGTCCAGCTGTTATATATGGTGTTTTGGCCAGGATAGCAGGAGTACCCAGAGCCTGCCCTCACCATGACAGCCTCTTCACGAACCCCCATGGGGTGAATGGAAAACACTGTTGGGACAAAGCAAAGGATGTTGCTGTGGCTTGGATGTAGGCCACCATCTGGGGAGGTTACCCCCTCCTTGCACTGCTTTCCTGAGAAGTCCGAGCAGCTGTGGCCGCACCTTTTCCAGAGGGAATGAGAAGAAGCAGAGCTTGGGCCAGCCCTGGAGGGGAGGTAGGAGCCGGCACCAGGCCAGGCCTGACAGCCCTGGGTTTGGGTGGGAGAAGAAAAGGGAACAGAAAGCACCCCCCCTTAGGCAGTGAATGGTGTGCACCCAGCCCACCACTGTGGTTTGGAGCCCCCGACCCAGCTATAGAGGAGCCGGAGGGGATTCATGCTCTTCAGTCGTCTAGCCGTGTCTCCTGGACCCAAGCTTTGAGTAAGTGCCCTGGTCTGGCGGGGGGCATCTGGGTGTGTGATGATACCTTCCTTCATCACGGACCCCACTCAAAGTGAAACTGACCACAGGTCCCAGGAAGGCCATTGTCCTCATCACTTCAGCTCTTGGTTCTCCAGCAGCTGCATGTCTTTGTTGACATGGGAGTTGATAAATACTGGATGGTTTCCTCAGTTCTTTAATATACCTATTCAGAAATTTCCGAGGCACTGGAAAGCCTTTCTGGCCAACATACAGGTGAACTTTTCAGTTGTGTGAGGGCTTTAAGTGGCTGAGTTGACAATAGAGCAATAAATGAGACTTGCTAGAGTCTCAGGTTGTAGGAGAGAGAACAGCATGGACCCTGGTGTATGCTGTCTCCAGTCCTAAACAGGCAGCCCTTACAGTGGACTGCTGTGCTCAGCACAGTGTTCCCATTATCTTTGTTTGTGGTATTTGGAAACGTATGTGGTAATCAAATTACAAATGAAGCCTGGTGCATGGGAGTGAGGGGGTGATATGTAGGAACACTGGGTTGATTCACCCTAAGAAAAGCCTCCAGAGTCCCTGGTTCTAGCCCCTGGGGGTGCAAGCTGGCCCTCACACAGGGGAAGATTTCAGAAGAGATTTGCCCACCCCTACCATGGCACTCAGCTTGTACACCATTCAAGACTTTATTACATTTCTTATGATGTGGCTCCAGACTAAGCCTCCCTGTTCATCTTTGTGTCCCTAAGGCCTGGTCCGTAATAGACACTCGGCTGCTTGTTAAAGAGATTGCCAGTTTATGGAGAAGAAACAGCATGCGGTGCAGAAGTGAGGAAGTGGAGGTGTTGAAGAAAAAGTGGCTGAAGTGCGCTCTGTGGGAGGGCTTGTCAGAGCAGAGGCCCCAGAGGAGCCTCCCCAGGCTGAGGCTGCGCCTGGCACTTCCCCAGCATTGCAGCTGCTGTCATTGACAGGTCTCGCTCATCCCCAGACTGTGAGAGCCCAGACCTGGGACTGGTACACTAAGACGTCTTGCTCAGCACAAACATTCTAAAGCACTTTTTTCAGAGTGATTTATTTTCAAACTATTTCCTACAGAAAGTCCCCTGAGAGTTCATGATTTATAGTAGAATCTCAGGGGCCGAGCTGCAGTTCTAAACCAGGTTGTCCCGAGGACCTCCCAGAGAAGCTGGGCTTCAGGAAGGACCTGAAGGAAGTGAGTGAGATGCCTTTGTGTCGTCTGAGGAAGAGCAGTGCTGGAGAGGGTGGCTGGTGCGAAGGCCGCACCAGGAGAGGTCCACACAGCTAGGAGGCCAGGGCAGGAACAGGATGGAGACACTGCTTGGAGGTTCACAGGCCTCGCCACTGCCACTGGACACAGACTTGGGGCTGTGGGAGGGACATTAGTCAGAAGCCCAGGACATGGGGGCTGGGATGCTAAGTGGGTTGAAGTCGTGTGTACGTCTATGGGGAAGATCAAGCTGACAGAATTGGGTGTGGGTGCAAGAGGAAGAGGTGGCCAGGAGGCCTGCACTGATTTTGTTACTTGCTTGGAGCAAGTGGAGGGATGGGACTGCCTTGGACTGAGCTTGGAAAACTTGAGGGAGGAGAAAAAGCTGAAACAGTCTGGACTTGCTCTGCTCTGGGAGAACCCTGTTCTGCCCTGTTGTTTAAAGGGGCATTCATGCATCTATCCAAGGTGTCTCAGTGCGTTTGGGCTGCTATAACAAAACACCTGAGAACAGGTAATTTATTACATAAACAACTGAAATTTACTTCCTGCAGTCCTGGAGGCTGGGAGGTCTGAGATCAAGGTGCAGACATTCATAGTCTGGTGAGGGCTTTCTTGCTTTGTCCTCACACGGTGGAAGGTGGAAGGGCAAAAATGGACTAGCTAGTTGCCCCCGCCCTTTTAGAAATCACTAATCTCATCCATGAGGATGGAGTCCTTGTGGCCTAATCACCTCCTGAAGGCCCTACTTAATACTGTCACACTGATGGTTAAGTTTCAACACATGAATTTTGGGGGACATTCAGACCACAGCACAAAGTGACTGACTCCTTTCGAGTCTGGGATGTGCATTTGCATCCAGGTCCAGGCATTATATTATAACAGTCGTCATGTTTATTAAATCAGTGAGGCATGTTTGTTGATTAAATGAGATTAACTCATTGCCATTGCTACCTGTTCACTGTCACTGGCAGGGAGCAGGGCTTGAGGAATGGAAGCAGGAGGGTTAAGGATTGAATATCTCCTGGTAAGCACAGGCTCAGGGAGAACCTGAGTCAGGTGGTTTGTGGGTGAGAAGGGATGCAAATTGCTAGCTTGTTTCTTGTCTTCCTGTGCTTGGTTTTCTAAAGCAGATTACTTTCTTGCATTTAACCACTGGCGCACTGGACTAATTAATATTTTGCAGCCCGCTCATGTCTTAAATGTTGTTTGAGTCAGAGCTTTACATCAGAGCTTTCATATCAACTCTTTCTTTCTCCCTCCTTCAGCCATGTGCAGATATGGGGAGCAGGAAGTGGGAGAGAGCTTGGCCCTGCTCTGAGGGGCAGGAGGAAGCAGGCCTCTCTAGCACAGGAGGGCTGTGTACCATCCTCTCAGAACATGGTCCTAATAGTGTCTAGCCTGGAGGGACAGAGCATCCACCCCAATTCCCTAGGGTCGTTGGATCTGCCTCCATACTCCCCTGATTGGAGGGCCATGAATTCCTTCCAACAGTAGTTGTATCTTTGTTTTACAGGTGAGGAAACTGAGACACAGAAATGGTACCTTGTGGAAGGTCACATGCTCCTTCATGGCTCACCAGGTCTGATGCCAAAGCCTGGGTTCCCCCCACCAAGCCATATTGCTGCAAGGAAAAGTCCTCTGTTTACATGTTCCTTCCCAACAACAACCTTTAGACTTAATTTTTTGGTTTGAAAACATGATCACTGTAAACTGCATTACAAGCAAAGCACTGTGGACCTTGGTGAAGAGCTCTGGTTGGAGGAGTTAGAGAGGACTGGAAAGTTGAGTAAAACCCAAGTAGATTTCGTTCTGGAGAAAGGCCTTCTAGGCTTACAGATGGCCCCAGTACAAGCGCCGTGGGGGCCGGTCTCGGGGAGGTTAGGAAAAGCCGAGGCGAGAACCCAGCATGGCTCACAGCCTGTGTGCCAAGCTCTGCGTGGGTGTTTTATGTGTTTCTTTACATATGTACTTGTTCCTCAGTGTGTCCTGGTGAGGCCAGTGTTATTCCTCTTATACAGATTGTGAAACTGAGGCTGAGAGAAGCTTGGCAATCTTGCACAGTCACCTGTGGGGGAGGAGGGTTCTGAAGTGGCATTCACTGAGCAAAGTGGTTGGATTCCTGAGTCCGGCTCTGGGCCTCACAGGTTGATCCAACGGTCCGGGTTGTAGGAGGGCAGGTGTTGAGAGCTGTCTTAGTCCATTTGCTGTAGCTACAATACCGCAGCCTGGGTAGTTTATAAAGAAAATGAATTTATTTCTCATAGTTCTGTAGGCTGGGAAGTCCAAGAGGATGCTCCCTGTATCTGGTGAGGGTCATCCCATGGCAGAAGAGGGGAAGGTAGAAGCCAGCATGAGAGACAGGAAATCAGGCCAAACTCATCCTTTTTATTAGGGGCAACTCTCCTCACTCCAGCGTTAACTTATTCATGAGGGCAGAGCCTTCATGGCCTATTCACCTCCTAAAGGCCCCACCTCCCCAAACTGTTACAGTGGCAATTAAGTTAAGGGGGACACATTCAAACCACAGCATGAGCCTTCTGTGGACCAGAGTGCCTGCGGGCATGGTGGGCTTGGGGCCAGAGCACAGGATGGGCATGATGGGGCCTTCTTGGGCCCTTTCCTTAGAGCTCTCCCAGGTCCCTTCCACCCTTGTCCTTGTTACTGGGGCATCTGACCTTTTCTGACCAGTTAATACCCAAAGCCTTTGAGGCAGGCAGCATTCCTTGCATTTTATGGTAGGGAGGCATATTTGACTTTGTTTTAAAGGTTAAGATCTTTCCTAGGCAGTTGGCTTTTGTTTGAAAGAGAAAAATGAAAGATCTACTTGCTTCCACCGTACTCCCTGCATTGTAGGGTGTGGAGGGGTGGAACAGCCAATGGGTAAAGAAGTCTTCAAAGTGGGCAGATTAAAATAAAAAAACCCTTGCTGCTGTCCCTGCCTCCTAGAACCTGTGCCTTTGCTTGTAATGACCCATACCCACCCCACATCCCCTCCCCACTTTACATCCCATTGGCATTTTCTCTAGTGTTTAACATTCTCTTCTTTGCCTTTCTGGGTGGCTCTCTCAAGTTGGCCTTATTTAAGGAAGAATGAGTTTTGGTGTGTTCACCTCACTCAGGGCACACACTCCTCTTCTCACACTCATTGTATTATTTTCTTTGCATTAAAACTTGATTCATAGCATTTAAATTTCTAAGTTGTCATGTAGAGGCATTCATTCATCCATGCCTTCTTTCCCTCATTTATCCCAAATACAAGCCAGAGGAGGTTTCTGCTGCCATTGGCTATTGCTCTGGAATAATCAGAAACCAGGCCTTCCTGGTCCTTGCCAAGTGCGACGTGTTCCTTTGCTGGTGACCAACCTGAGCGGCTGCTCGGGAGCAGAATGTGAGCTTTGGCGGTAGTGGGTGTGCTGAGCCTGCACGCTGCACGAGGCTGCCTTTTCCCTGAAGTGGAACCTCCAGTTTGCTGGCCACCCTTACCCTCGGCCATTCTGGAGACGCTGTCCCTGTTGCCCATCCCTGTCACCGCAGCCATCGGGCTCTGACCCATTCAGTTTGTGTCATCGGGAGCTGTACTCCACCCGCACAGTGTCCACCCCATGTTTGTCCCTATGCCATGGAATCTGCACAAATGCTGCTGCTGTCCTCTTATTTTCTGGGCTTCAAGAATTGGTGGCCCTGAAGCTCCCAAGGGTACCAAGACTCCTGTTGGGTATAGACCAGGTCTGGATGGAGCCCTGGGTAACCTTAATCCCCAGCTGGCTCTAGGAGACCTGTGGAAACAGAGGCTGATCTGAGATGCTATGGTAGTGACTGGGTCACTTTTATGTTGGATTAGCAGTTCTGGGGTCACTTCAGTGAACCTGCCTTGTTGATTTTAAGGCCATCTCCACACCATAGAGTGTCTGGAGTGATGAGGTCCAAGCCTAGCCCAGGGAATACTGGGGGTGGAGGAGACACAGGAGATGTGTTCAGGATGTCCTGAGCCTGACCTGAAGTTACAGAGGGGGTGTGATATTGTAAAATATATATTTGATCTTCCTTCCCCTTTTCCTGACACCTAGTTCCTAAAGCTCTTGGAATCTCTGGAGTGGTAAGAGTTGTTTGTATGTTGATGAGGTTACTGGTGGCTGGGGACTCCTAGGTTGTCTTAGGATGGGGCTGGTTGCCAGGGGAACCACATGGCTAGAGGGCTGGAATTTTCAGTTCTCCGCCCTCCTACCTACTGGGAGCAGTGAGGGGCTGAAGGGTGACTTGATAAACCAATGGCCAGTAATTTAATCAATCATGCCTATGTGATGAAGCTTTCATTAAAAACCCGAAAGGACTGAGTTCTGGGAGCATCCAGATAGCTGAACATGTAGAGGTTCCTAGAGGGTGGCACACTGGAGAGGGCACGGAAGCTACATCCCTTCTCATACGTAAAAATAAGTAAATGTTTTCCTGAGTTCTGTGAGCCACTCTAGCAAATTAGTTGAACCCAAGGAGGGGGTTTTAGGAATCTCTGATTTATAGCTGGTTCGTCAGAAGCACAAGGGACAACCTGGACTTGTGACTGGCCTCTGTAGTGGGGGGCAGTCTTGTGGGACTGAGCCCTGAGCCTGTGGGATCTGACACTATCTCCAGTTAGGTAATGTCGGAATCTGAATTAGAGGATACCCAGCGGGTGTCCACTGGAGAATGCTGCAGTCTGATTGGTTGATACATGGGGAAGTGCCCCATACATCTGGGCTCCCAGAAGTGTTCTGTGTTGTGAGAGAGTTTGATTTTTTTCTTATATCTCTTGGGCAGAAGGTTTGTTTGTTTGACTACCTGCTAAGGTGGAATTTTTATTTCTTGTGCTCTTCCCATTTCCTGGAGCCCTGTGGTAGTCTCCCTACTCCCTGTGGGCTCTTTTCTCATGAGCTTGCCATAGCTTATCCAGAGAATAAAGCATAATTTTTTCCCAAGCATTGTACAGTATTAACTGGTGGTTGTAATTTTTTATAGCCATTTATCGAGTACCTGGTATGTGCCAGACTTTATAACATTAGCTGCTATAACAAAACCCTCAAAACCTCAGTGCCTTCATACAACAAAGGTTTATTTCTTACTCAAGTTAAGCCCAACGTTGGTTGCATGTGGGGAAAGGAGTGGGGGCTCTGATCCACACAATCTCAGGGACATAGTTTCCTTCCATCTAGTGATTCCATGTTCCTTGGAATTATCCACCCCATCCATTGCATCCAGCCAGGAATCCAGGGAAGAGAGAGCTGTAGGAATGCACAAGCGGTTTTACCATCCACCATCCACGTCTAGGCAGGTGACCATCCCTTCTGTGCTCAGGCACACAGCTTACCTACCTGGAAGGGGGCTGGAGAGAATGTGCTGTCCCTGTGCCTAGGAAGAGGCAGGAGAAGCCAGATGTGGGGATGAGCAAGTGTAGCCTCTGCCACAGACCTTGATGGTTTGCCTACTCAGCAGGTGTCTGTTAGACACCCTGGTCTATGGTTAGGCTTGAGCCTGGCACTGAGGAAGCCGTAGAAGAAGCAAGAAGTTTGAGTCTGGTGCTCAGAAGGCACGTGGTGCCCAGATGGTCGTTCCACGGGCACATAGGGAAGTACATTATCATGAGGTATATATAGACCGGGTTGGTCATGCCAGGGGAAGGCTCCGTGCAGGAAGGTGGTATTTGTCTCAGGTTGTTACTAATAGTAATTTTCAGTGCCAGTCAGTGATGTGACACCTCATTGATCTATGATTTTAGCTATCCCGGATTTGGGGTTTTTGAGAGAAAAGTCTTCCTCTTTCTGCCTCCTAAAGGACCCTCTTTTCTCAGGGGCTGCTGACTCATGCCCTGTCTCACTCAAGCTTTTCATTTTCCTTTCACTCTGGCGTTTGGAGAACAGAGGCACAGTGAAGATTTGCTGCGCACAGGGACAGCGGCCGGGGGGCGGTTCAGGGAGGGGCTCCCAGTTGTACTTGGGCTTTTTGCTTTGGGTCAGTTATGACAGTTCATTCTTCACCTCCATGTGACCTTGAAAAAATCATTCTGTCTGTGCTTCCGTGACCTTGGCTGTGCAACTCCTTTTAAAAATGATTCTCAGAAGAACCCCAGTGAGTAAGACGGACAAAGGTGGAGCTCTTGTGGTTGATAATCTTTCCTCCTCACCTCCAGCTCAGTGGCCCCTGAGAGGTTACTGAGGCAGAGAGTTCCCCAGGACTCCAGGCCTGGGAGTCCTTAGTTCTGTAGGGACGTAGGGCAGGCAGACCTTTCCAAGACTGCTTCTGAGGGCCCTTGCCACCTCGCCAGTCCCACTGCCTGTGCGAGTCCTAACACCCCTCCCATCTCACCGTGCTCCCGCCACCCTCTCCCCTGCCCCACGCGTGAGAGGGACATTAGTGGAATGGAAGCTCAGGTTTGCTGTCGATTTGATGACTCGCATCCTCTCGTCAGAAGGGGTCACATGACCCCACAGAGTGAAGAAAGGAAGCAGTTGGTTTCGTGAGTTATTGCTTCTTTCTTTCTTCTTGACCCCGAGAAAAAATTCCAGTCCTCTAGACAGCTCCCACACACTTCTCTGTCCTCTTTGATTTAGGTGCAGTTTTTCTTCCTAATGAGCTCTTGTCTTCAAATGGAGATGGGAAGAAAAATGGGACCTTGGGAATATAGGAATCCTTTGTGAATTACTTCAAATTAATGAGAGTAAGAAGGGAAATCAAATTCAGTTGTGCAAATTAGCTTCGTGTTCTGGGTCTTGATGACTTAAATTGCATATTCTAATTAAATAGCCCCAAATAACTATGAATTGGCTTCTAAGGTCTTTTTGACCTTAAAGTTTCTCTGACCCATGAACTCTCTGAAGTATAAAATTAGTCTGTAGATGTTTCCCTTTAAGCATTTCTATGTCCAGAAACCTCATGGTGCCTGTAATACAAACCACCCTCCCAAAGGAAGGGCAGACAGGTGGAGCGGGCAAGGACCCTGAACGGGGAGGGGGAAGGGGTCAGAGGGGTGGTTTGGGAGCCTCCCTAGGGCTGGCAAGATGTTGGGGTTCAGATGTGGCCCTTTGTTAGGTAGGTGTCTCCACTGTTCCAGGTGAAGGCGCAATGACTGGCACCTTCACCAGCAAGCTGAGCAGGGCAGCAAGGCAGGCAGCAGGATGCTAAAGTAACGCTACAATAAGCCAATAAGCATCTTTGCTCAGGAGTCTTTTCCATGTTCTGGATTATTAGGGAGAATTTTGTTATTGTTTATAAATTTTGATAATTAATACCAAGTTGCTTTCTGAATACTTGTACCACTCTAAAAGGTGATCAACAATATAGGAGAGCCCTATACAGTTTCCCCCAGGTCCTCCAGCAATGCCTATGCTCATTAGAAGAACAAACAAACCTCTTCGAGGACTAATTTAGGTGAAGATAGGTATATTTAGCATTGCTCTAATTATTACTAATGAATTCGGTCATTTTTCCAAAATGTTTACCGTATGTATTCATCTTTTATGAATTCATACCTTTCGCCCCTTGCATTTTGGTGAGTTGTTTTGTTAATTTATACAAACATTACTGTAAAATACAGATGTTAGTACTACAAGTATTTCCCAGTTTTAGCATTCGCATCTCATGTTGTTTGACTTGGACAACTTTTGACAACGGCAAACCATCAGATCTTGCTCTGGGTGATTTTTATTGTGGCTCCCCAGCCAGGCCACTGCCCTCTGGTGAGGTGCCCAGGCTGAGGATCCCGAGGTGCCCCTAGTGGCAGCGATGGGAGCACAGCCTGCAAGAGAAACTGAGTCTGCCTGTGGCCAAGTGCACTGCTCTTCCTGTCCAATTCCCAGACCCCGACACATTGAGGTGGCTGGTGAGTTGGGCCCTGAGGCCTGCCCCGACAGCCCCACAGCAGTGCTGGGACTGAGTGGGGCCTGGGTGTTCAGCCCTACAGGAGGGTGCCTGAGGGCCAGGCAGCAGCAGCAGGAGTGTGGGAGCCCAGTGGCATTTGCAGAACCCTCTTCTGTTCTTGCACATTTGGTTTTTATTGCAGCCCGGTAGGATGGGTGCAGCTAGCCTTATCTTAGACGCTGAAGAGCAGAACTTCAGAGGGCCCTGCAGCTTCTCCCGGGGCCTGCAGTGTGTAAGTGGGGAAAGTAGGACTCAATTTCCTATCTCCTCATTTTCCCTCAGCCACACCCAGCTGTCAGTTTGCCTCTTTGGGGCAGGCCCAGACTCCCCCTGCAGACCACCCTGTAGGGGAGAGGAATGTGCACTTTCTCATTCTCTTGGGTTTGAGCAAATCTTGTGTTTTTGAGCCAAAGGGTTGGATTGGAGTATGGAGCTCAGACAAACATGGAGAAGCTCTCAGCTTCCCCCTGTTTCTAGGCATTGTTTTCTCAGAAACTTTATGCTTGAACAGCTTGTTCAGTTTATACTTTTCTATTTTCAGATGATGGATTTGGATGTGCTTTTATGAAGAAATGTCACATGGTCCGAGAACAAACATGTCCAGTAAGTCGCTTGAATTAACCCAAGGGCAGGAGCCCCAGGTCCTTCAGGTGCAGAGGTGGGGACAACATTTGAAAAGACAGGGATGTCTCTGGATACATGGAGGCCTTTGAGGGGTGTTTTAAACCATACCTATTGCTTAGTCTAATTATCTTTACTTCTAAAGGTTGGTTCCTTCTAGAGACAGCAGGAATTGTAGCACATAGAGTTGGAAAAACCTGAAGCTTGCTTTTTGCTGCTTAACCTAATTCTGAGAGCAGAGTGTGAGCTCTGAGCCATGCCTCGCAGTATCTGTCTGACTGAGCCTGTGATGGTATTTTGACCAGAGTCCTCCTCATCCGCTGCACAGCGCTGTCCACTTCAGTTAGGCCTGGATTATCACTTACTTGCTTTCTGCAAAAGAAAGCCCGAGACCGAGACGTGTGAAGTTTGTGTAGCTCTGGGAAGAAAGCAAGCAGGTTAGAGATGCAAGTTCTGTCTCACCAGTGTTCCCCCATGCGGGTGTAGCCCGTGGGCAACAGACTCCAGCAGCTCTTACCCTTCACAGAGATTGTGGTGAATTGATTTAAAATTTTAAATATTCTATGAGAGTCATCAGCAGAAGAGCATAATAAAGTGAGCAAGAAAATCTCAAAAGCTGTATGTTGTGATTACATACACACTGTCATTTACTGTGGCATATCTTTGTTGAAGAGGACATGATTTCCTCATGGGACCCCATGGGCATACCATGTTGGGGAGTGGGGGGGCCATGAGGACCACTAGGGGCTGAGAGCAGCAGACACTCCACCCCAATTCCTCATCTGCCAGAGGAACCTGACCTTGCCCGTGTCAGGTTACGTTCTCTCTCCATGAGAGCACAGTGGTTCATCCTCATGGTTTCTTACCAGTGTTCGTTCCTATTTCTCAGGGCTACCACCGCCTTAGGGGACTAAGGCTTGGTAACAGCGCTTCCCCGGGAATCAGGCGTGGTCTGACCCAGGAACAAGAAGCACATCATCACCAATGACATCATGACAGCAAGAGAGCACAGCCCTCGCCATGGCGCCAGGGCCCGTGCGATGCAGCGGGCTTCCACCATCGATGTGGCAGCCGACATGCTGGGCCTCTCTCTGGCAGGTGAGCCTCAGAGCCTGCACCTGGCTTCTGATATGAGCTCGCAGTGTGCGGGCCCCACACTGTAGCAGCATCCAGCAGATAGGCAGGATGAGCCCCCATTACTGTCCCAGGCTATGGGATGTCCTGGTATGGCACCCCTGTGGTTGAACCAGGAAATAGGGAGGCAGAAGTCAGCCCTCTTCTTGGAGACTGCTCTGCGGGAACCTGAGTGCCATCAGTTTTCCAGTTTAGGTGGGCGCCTCCAGGGCTCATTTGCCAGTAGTGATGTGGGAATCCACAGTGCCTGTTTGGCAAGTGCCCAGGCCGTGGTAAAAGCCCTCCCTGTTGTGGGCATGTAGACCTGAAGAGGAGAGGAGGCTTTGATTGTAGAGTCTGAGACTTCTTAGGAATCTCAAAAGCAAAATATTTAGAAAATAAGAAATCACCTCACATAATTTTTTGGGGGGGAAAAAGTAGAGTGTTGGTTTTTTGGCAAAATCTAAAAACAGGGAAAAGTTTATTAAGGGTGATTTTGCTGTCATTTTTTTCTATTCAGGAAATATACAAGATCCAGATGAGCCCATTTTGGAATTCAGCTTAGGTAGGTATCTTTTTGTTTTGTTTTGTTTTAAAAAAATATGTTGCTTAAAAACAAAAACATTACCACCAGCACAAGTTTGTCTCAAAGAACTTGCTGCTGCTGCCACGTTTCTGAGATGATAGGGGGCCCTAACGCACGTGTGAACTTCCTGTGGGTGGGGAGGGACCTCAGAGGCCGTGTGCTCATAGGGCTCAAGTCTCCTCAGCATGGGGCATTGTCCTTGGGAGTGTGCTCTTCACAGGTGGCCTGGGACAGGGAGATGAAGCCACCCAGAGCCTCTGGCACAGGCTGTCCCTCCTTCTCCTCCCCTCCACCCACCCCTCTGGGAGAGAAAACTGGGCTTAGGGCTCAGCTTTGTCACCCTTGGCTGCAGGCCTTGTGTGGTTGAGATTAGATCTCTAGCCCTCAGTTTCCCACTCTGTAGAGGGTGGTGATGACACCTGCATCCTCTCCTTCTCAGCAAGGACCATTTGAGAATATACTGAAAAATGGGTTAGAATTGCCAAGGCCAGAGTCAGGGAAGTGTGGCATTACCGTGGCTTAGCCAGGAGGCCCAAGATGCTTATCCTCAGAGCCCAATGCTACCCGGTGCTCCTCTGCCCTTTCCCCCCTTGGTGGTGGTCAGCATTGGTCAGTGGCCTGGCAACAATGTCTAGGAAGTGGTATGACGTAAAAGAGGCACCTCCTGCAGAGTCAGGTGACTTGGATTCTAATCCTGATGGTACCAAGCTACCTGCATGGGCTCGAGCCTGCTGTTTGACTTTGCTGGACCAGTTTCCTCTTGTGCTACATGGGGGTGTTACTGCTTGTTTGAGACACAAAGAAGATCAAGGCAGTTAAACCCCACTCACCTGCAAAAAAGACCTGGACAAATCACAAAATCCATAAAAGTGTAAGTATGTTGTTAGCAAATTAATACTAAATTCTGAAAATGTCCCCATTTCCAATTAAATGCTTCTAAACAAGTTTAGAGGGTTTCCCCAACCTTGACTTGGTGGCTGGTTCTGCAGTGGGGACTGAGTATAGGATTGTGTACCTGGAATGGGAGGTTTGGGAGATGCTGCCTTTAACTCTGCTGGGATTCCCACATCTGCCGCCTCCACCTTTGAAGAACTTTATTGCTTTTTACAAATTACAGAACTGACTCTCCAAGGGCTTCAGTTTCATGACAGGAGAGTAAACATATTTCCAAATATTCTCTTATTTTAAATCATTCCAAACATCAGGACAAATAAGAAACAAAACCATAAACTGGACAGTGGGACATTTTTGAAACCCCGAGATGTCGCCTGGGAGGAGGGAGCAGATGAGCAGATTAAGGAATAATAAGTAGGAGAGAGGAGCACGGTCACACCTGCATGTGAGAATAGCGGAGGCCGGAGCAGGGGGTTTGTCCCAAAAGTACTGGGATGGTCAGGAGACAAAAGCAGAGGCTTATTGGAGAGTTTGTGTAAGGAAGAGTTTGGGCTCAGGTGCTCACCACACCCCTCAGCCCTGCAGGCACCAGAGGTTTCTTCTCTCAAGGGGCTTCGGAAGCAGAGTGGCTCTGGGTTGGGTACACCAACATGGAGGGTGGGTGTGAGGGGCCAGACAGAAACAGGGATTAAGTGGATGTCTCTGTTGACTAAGAAGTTCCCCCAACCTTCTTCACATCCTAATTCTGCCAGGCTTATGCCTCTGGGAGGGAGGCTCTTTCTCAGGAGAAAGTAAACCACTCACAGAGACAAGCCTTCTGGAGCCCAACCAGAAGCAAGCCTGCCAACCACCTAGTCACTGTTGTGGAGCCCACCTAGCCCACCTGTGCACACTCGACATCAAATAGCCTTCTAACACCTCATTCTCAAAAACAAGTGGACATGTGTCCACACACAGATGGGTACACAGGTGTTCCTTGCAGCTTTATTCATAACAGCCAACAGTGGAAACAACCCAAACGTTCATCAGCAGGAAAGTACATGAACTGTGGTGCGTGCATACAAAACATGTGAATGTCATTCAGCAAGGGGAAGGAAGGAACGACTGCTACACATAACCACGTGGGTGAATCTCAAAAACATTAATAAAATGAGAGAGGCTACACACAAAAGGCTACATATTGTATGATTCCATTTATATGAAACTCAGGGGAATTAATCAATAGTGATAGAAAACCGATCAGCGCTTATCTGGGACTGGAGGTGAGGTTTGACGGGAACGGGGGCAGGGAAATCTTTGGGGTGATGAAAATGTTCTGTATCTTGACTGTGATGGTGGTTATATGGATATATATACTTATCAAAACTCACTGAACTATACACTTATAATGGGTACATCCTATATATAAAACCCCCAAATTGACTTAAAAACAAGATGAAAAGAATAATCAAAGATCACCACACCTTTGTGGAATGCCTACAACATGAAAGGAAAAAACAGATAGAAAAAATAGAACTTGGAAAAAACAGAGACATTGCAGAAAATGTTAAAGAAATTATAATTTACATGCTCAGGAAAAGACAGTGTGTCCATAAAATAAGGATAGGATACTACAAAGAATAAAAGGGCTGGGTGCAACAGCTCACACCTGTATTCCCAGTACTTTGGGAGGCTGAGATGGGAGAATTGCTTAAGCCTAGGAGTTTGAGACCAGCCTGGGCAACATAGTGAGACCCCTGTCTCTACAAAAAAAATAAAATAAAAACAAGCCAGGCTTGATGGTGCACAACCGTAGTTACTTGGGAGGCTGAGGCAGGAAAATCACTTGAGGAATTTGAAGTTACAGTGAACTGTGGTTGTGTCACTGCACTCCAGCCTAGGCAACAGAGTGAGACCATCTCTAAAAATAAAAATAAAAAATAATAATAAAAAGAAAAATCGAGGAAAAAGGACAATGTTAGAAATTTAAAATGTGATAGACAAAATCTTTTAAATATGAAAAAGTTTAAAGGATATTCAAGGAATTCTCCAAAAAAGTAAAAGTAAAAAAAAAAAATAGAAAATGGGAAAGAAATAGAAATGAAAAATTAGAAAGTAAATCCAAGAAGTCCAACATTTAGAAGAAAGAAATAGAAAATAGAAAAGAATGTAATAGAGGAAATTACAAAGAAATAATAGAAGAAATCTCTGAGAACTGAAGAATGTGTTTCTAGGTTAAAAATGCCTGCCTGCCAGGGCCTAGCATAATGATGAAGGAGACCCATAACAAGGTTATCAAGATGAAATTTCAGAACACTGGGAATAAAATGAAGATCTTAAAAACTTCCAGAAAGAAAAGAAAAAAAAAGGATCAGGAATAAAACTGGCATGGAGCATCTTAGTGACATGGGAAACATGAAGACGAGAGACAAAACCTTTAATTACATTTCCAACCTAGAATTCTCTACCCAACCAGACTATCAATCAAATGTGAGGGTAGAAAGAAACTTGTTTCAGCTATACAGAGTTTCACATAAATTTACTTCTCTTGCGTTCTTTTTCTGGAAGTTAGTGGAGGATATGCTCCACTCAAAAGAGGGAATAAATTGAGAAAAAGAAGTTGTGGGACTCAGGAAACAGGATCCTCACAAGAGAAAAGTACAAGAAATCCCACGTGACTCATATTGGATAATATTTGCTTAACTTTAATCATGCAGAATGTGGATTTAACAAAAAAATGAGCTAAAATTATTCAGTATATAGAGAGGATGAGAGTTTGTATAAGTGAGTTAAAAATCCCTATCCCCTGTGGTAGAACTCAGGACATTTCTCAATCTGGTGAACCAAAAGTAGTAATGTATGTTAATTAGGCACAGGGAGGAAGAAACGTCTTAAACAGGTGAGGATGAATTAATTTTATGTTAAGTAAATTTTACCAAAATTTTTTAAAAAGTAAGGAGCAGGAGCTCAATGATTAAATAGGCAGATGTTTTGACTTTAAAAATAAGTAACAGTTGAAAATTTTAAAATTTAGTTATATGTTCTGTGTAAAACCTTTAATACAGAAAATGTTAGAGGGAAAGAAACTATTGGAAGGAGATAATTAGTTGGCATTTTAGGTATATACCCTTCCAAATGTCTTTTTTTTTTTTTAACCCTCACAGAGTGCTGTATAGAAATTTTTAATGATTTTGGTATGGAAGTAATGGGATTATTTACAAACCTGTCATCCTAGTGTTCTTCACATGCTTTTTTCATGTAGCAAAATATATTTTCGTTTTAATATACATGGACTCTCCTGCTTCATCATTTTGGATGCCACATAAAGTCTGTTATACAGCCGTGCCATGCTTATTTAAACCAGTGGTGGACATTTAGGTTCTTTCCAATTTGCCATTACAAGCGCCACCACAGTGAACATACTTGTATATAGATCTTTCATACATCTTGCTGATTATTTCCATAGGCTAATCTCTTGGATATAAAATTGCCGAGTCAAATGTATGCACTTGAAATATGTTTTGCCAGTTTGTCTCAACAGCATTTAGCTGGGATTGCAGATGATCAGGTTGGAGAGATGAGGCATACATATCAGAGGTTTGTGGTTTCCATGGAAATATACCAAATGAGTGATGTAAGTGATAAACAGAAGGGACATGACCGTGGGCTGCTCAGAGAAAACTTCATGGAAGCTGTGGAACTTGAGCCAGGAATTAAACATTGGTTGAAATTTAGATAGGCTGGGTGGGCGATGAGGCCAGGAGAGAATGTCACTCATAGGTAGGCGTATTTTGAAGGTGGCCATGGGCCCATCAGCCCTTAAAGTAATATCAATCTTCCTAGCCTTTGGCCAGCTGTTATACCTCAATCCATCTGCCATCACTAGTGTCTGAAAGACCCAAATATTCTGACCTTGTGTGGGTGTTGAGAACCCACACCTGATGGGAGAGCAGGCAGAGAGAGACCACAGGTCATTTAAGGACACTTTGTACCTTAAAGGAGTGAGCGCACATGGACCAGTCAAATCAGGGGTTCCTATTGAGGCGGACATGGTAGAAGAAACAGACTAGAACTTAAAAAAGTAATAAAACCTTAAAGCCTCTAGAAGAAAACAGGAGAATTCATAACCTTAGTGTGAGCAAAGACTTCTTGGACACAACACAAAAAGCACTAACTCTTTGTTTTAGTTTGCTATTGGTGCCATAACGAATTACCGCAAATTTACGAACTTAAAACAATACAAATCTATTATCTTACAGTTCTGTTAGGTCAAAAATCCAATGTACTTTGCTGGGTCTTTGTTTAGAGTCTCATAGCGCCAAATTAAGGGGCATTAGGACTGCATTTCTTTCTGAGAGCTCTTGGGGAGATTCTCTTTCCTTGCTCATTCAGGTTGTTCACAGAATTCACGTTCCTTGTGGTTTTAGGATTCAGGACCCCATTTCTTTGCTGGCTATCAGTTAAGGCTCATCCCCTGCTCACAGAGGTACCCACATCCCTGCTATGGGCTTGTGGCCACTTCCTCCATCTGCAAAGCTGGCAATGGCAGGTTGAGTGCCTTTCATGCTTTGAATCTCTCCTGTCTCTTCTTCCGTTGTTGTATCTTTATGATTCACCCTTGAATTGTTTCAAGTCTCTGGAAATTAGCCAAAGACTTTCACTCTGGGGAGCATTCATGCAAGAAAAAAAGTTTTATGGTACTTTAACTTGCCCTGTTTCCATCTTCCTCTCCCCAGTTCCGTGATAGACTTGAAAACCAACAGCCCCGAAATCATGGTGAATACCCGCAGCCTACAAGTCACTGGAGGGATTAGAGCTTGTTTCTAAGAGAATTGTCATTATTTGACCTGTCTGGCAGTTCCCTGGAAAACCCCAGTTAGAGCACTTGTCTTTGTTTGGCCTAACTCAGAATTTAACCAGTTGGAACAGCTTTTTCCCTGATAGTGTTCGTGAATTGTTTAACATCACGCTGCCTGAAGCAGTATGACAGTTGGGGAAAACAAAAGCTGACCAAAAAACAAAACAAAACAAAACACAGCCTTAAAAGGGAAAGCTGGGGAGTGAGATCTCACAGGGATCTTTGAAAAGCTCTGACATTTTCCTGGGAATCTCGAAGCCAGTGCATGCATGTGCAGGCTGTGCATATGTCCAGGGCTGCGTGCATGCTCAGGAAGGATTTGAGAAAGTCCTAAGCAGTCACCTCAGATTGACCCTGAGGTTCTGTGTAAGCAGGAAGTGAAGGCTAAGACAGAGATAAAACTGCTTGCCTCAGCATTGACCATGTGCCTCAATACACACAGGGACTCTCAGCAAAAGCTACAGCAAAGGTCTGTGATTCCTGGTGTTTAAGGAAATCTCTGTCTGATCATTATCTGACCAGTAAACTAATGAAGCAGTCACTGCAGTGGCCACTTATGACAAAGAATACTACTTCATAAAATTACATCAGGAAAGTCTCTGAACAAACAGCAACACAGAAAAAAGCAGCAACAGCAAATCTCCCAAAAGGGGGAGAATCTCATTTCCAGAGTTTCCACCTTGTATTATTTAAAATGTCTAGTTTTCAACAAAAGAGTATGAGGTATTGCAAAAAAGCCAAGAAAGTATGGCCCATACGTGGGTCAGCGGGGTTAGGGGGGACTAAACAGTCACTGGGAACTGTCCCCAAGGAAGCACATGTGTTTGACTTGGTAGACAAAGATTTTAAATCAGCTATTTTAACTATGTTCAATGAACTAAAGGAAACCATGCCTACAGAACTAAAGGAAGTATGAGAACAATGCTTAAAATGTGATATTCAGTATAAAATTATGAATTCTCAGAAATATGAGACAAGAACTGTGAACAGAAACAAACAATAGAAACAGACCCACATGGGCTCTGGATATTAGTGTTAAGAGACACACAAAAATAACTTTATTGACTATGTGTCTTAGTTTGGGCTACTATAACAGAATATCACAGACTGGGTAGCTTAAACAACAGATTTTTATTTCTCACAGTTCTGGAGACTGGGAAGTCCACGCTAAGATACCAGATCTGTTGTCTGGTAAAGGCCTGCTTCCTGATTTGCAGATAGTTGTCGTGCTGTATCCTCCCATGGCAAAGAGCAGAGCTGAGGGAATCAGCTCTCGTGTCTCTTCTTTTAAAGTCACTAATCCCAATCATGAGGACTGTACCCTCATGACCATATCACTCCTCAAAGACCCCATCTCCTAATACCATCACATTGGGAGTTAGGACTTCAACATATAAATTTGGGGAGGGACACAAACATTCATTCTATAACACTATGTTAAAGGAAAATAAAGACATTGTTGAACATTTCATCAGAGAACTAGAAACCATCGAAAGAGCCAAATGGATATTCTAGAATTAAAAAAATAAAGTAACTGAGTTTTAAAAATCAATGGATGTATCTAAGAAGCAGATTAGACACAGTTGAAGAGAAAATTAGTGATTTTAGATATAGATCAAGAAGAAAATTTCCAAAATGAAGCCAGAGAGATAAAATAATGGGAAAAAAAATATTAGAAGAGAGTGTAAAAAGCATAAAGAGCACGGTGAGAAAGTCTAATATACATTCATTTTGTGTCCAAGAAGGAACACAGAGAAGGATTAGAAGCAGTATTTATAAGTGAATGCTTCTCTCAAACTAATATTAATAAAATACAGCAAGTCACCAAATAAATAAAAAGAAAATATGCCAAAATGCATCGTAATAAAACCACTGTAAGCCAGATTCGGTGGGAAAACCATAAAAGCTACCAGAAAACACACCTGACACTCAAAGTAACAATAATTAGACTGACTGCTGACTTCGTAACAGAAAAAACAGAAACCCAGAGACAGAATATGTAAAGGGCTTAGAGAAAATAACTACCTAGAGAAAATATCCTTCAAGAAGTAAGGTGGAATAATGACATTTTCAAACCGTAAAAGCTGAAAGAATATGTCAACACCAGGCATGTAGCTTAAACAATGCTGAGAGATGTTCCTCAGTAGAAGGCAGATGATTCCAGATGGATGTTCACTGATGTAGAAAGAATTGAAAATCGAAAAACATGAGAACGGATTTGGGGTAAACATCTGGGTATACCTGCATGAATAGCGTCTACATAAAATACATAACAAATGTGCGTGCTAACAGAGATGGCAGATGTGATGATATTAACGTCAAAGTGTAATTAGAGCCAAAAAGAGAGTGTGACATGTGTAATGGTTAGATCATCACAGCTACTTTTGAAGGACAGGGATGGCCAATAACTTATTCCAAATGAAGGTGATGAAGAAATCTTCTTGACTAAATTCTCTTCAAAACACATCAAAGCATTTCTTTCTCCTACCCTACCAAATTTGTGTCTTCTCATTTCCTTTCTTTGTATTTTCCTAATTGTCTTTTAATCTGTCATTTTTTTTCTCATTTCTTTCATCTCTATTAGTGTCTTCCATCCCATCTCTCTTTAGCTTCTTGCTTTTCCTCTGCCTTTGTCTCACGTGTTGTGGATACAAAAATGTATTTTTTAATTAGAGTTAATAATTTTTTGTTTTTTCTGTTTATTTTTAAATTAAGGTAAAATATACATGGTATAAAATTTATTCTGTGGCATTAAGTACAGTCACATGTTGCTTAATCTCAGGGATACATCTGAGAAATGCATCATTAGGTGATTTCCTTGTGCAAAAATCACAGAGTGTACTTACACAAACATAGATGATACAGCCTATACACACCTAGGCTATATGGTATAGCCCCTTAGTCCTACGCTTCTAACCTGTACAGCATGTTACTCTACTAAATACTGTAGCAGTTGTAACACACTGGTTAAGTATCTGTGTATATGAATATGGAAAAGGTAATGGATTGCTATGATGTCACTAGGCAATAGGAATTTCTCAGCTCTGTTATAATCTTATGGGACCATTGTCAAATATGTGGTCCATCATTGACCAAAACATCGTTATATGGCACATGACTATTTATTCACATTGTTGTACTGCCGTCACCACCATCCATCTCCATAACTTTTTTCATCTTATAGACCTAAATAGAGTTAATAAATTTTAATGTTCTTTATTCTTAATTTAAAAGGGAAAAACTGAACATTCTATTTCTAAATTAATCCCACCGTTAATCCCACCAAAAAAGCTAATTGTTTTTATTAGTGTTGAAATTTGATTTACCATATATATTTCATCAATTCCAAGATGTCCTTTGTTTTCACATTTTAATCTCTCTTTAATGAGGAAACATCTTACAATCAATGGCATATCCTAGTTTAATAGCAATGGGCTTTTTTTTTTTTTTCCTTTACAGCACATTTCACAACAGGGAGCATGTCACAATCAATGAAATATGACCATTTTTTCCTGTGGGTCACTTCTGTGATAGAATTATCTGAGTCTTGTGATCTATTTCAAAATGCTTAGTCCAATACATTTTTCTAACTGAAATGGTTCTGCAAGGTAGTTTAGTTCTGAAAAATAACAATTTGAATAATCTTGCATTTAATATGAGTCAGGAGAATAAATGACTAATGGCTTTTTTGAAAAAGCATTAGACTGGGCACAGTGGCTCATTCCTGTAATCCCAACACTTGGAGAGGCTGAGACAGGAGGATCATTTAAGCCCAGGAATTCAAGACCAGCCTGGGCAAATAGCGAGACCATGTCTTTACAAAAAAAAATTAACTGGGCATGGTGGTACATACCTGTAGTCCCACGTACCCGGGAGGCTGAGGCAGGAGGATCACTTGAGCCCAGAAGTTGGAGGCTACAGTGAGCTATGATTGCATTGGTGCACTCCAGCCTGGGTGGCAGAGTGAGACTTGGTCTCTAAAAATAAAAAATAAATTTAAAAAATGCTTTGTTTATTTCGCTATAAAATTTTAATTTTCTTCTAGAATACATCTATCTGCATACCAAGATACATGGGGCACTGTAAGTTTAGAGTTAGCCAAAGCAGTCATAGGTTGCAGGCACGTGCAGCTTGTCTTAGATTTCATAGACCCTCAAGTGGTTAGGGTTCAGTTCGTTATTGAGGTCAAACTTGAGGGGTCAGACCCCAAATGAGATTATTGGCTTTGTGTTCCACCCCATGGAGAAAATCCCCTTCAATGCAGCCCTCCACTGAAGTTACGGCATTGCTATCAGGGAGGGTGGTAGAGGAGAGAGAGGGAGTGAGAAGATATTTGTTTCAATTTTAAAAATCACCTCCCTGTGACAACCTACAATGTGATGATCTCGTCCCTTAGAATGTCATTTACTCTTTGTGCTTTCTTTGGGTGTATTTGGAACAGAGAACTAATGGGAACCTGGTTTTAAAGGATTCATTTCTTTCCCTTCTTGGTTCTGTAGCTTGCAGTGAGTTGCATACTCCATCGCTAGATCGAAAACCAAATAGTTTTGTGGCAGTGAGTGTAACCACCCCTCCTCAGGCATTCTGGACGAAGCACGCGCAGACGGAGATCATTGAGGTGGGTGTGGCTGGTCCCTTTCCTCCGAGGGGCCTCTGAGACAGGCTCGAGTGGTATTTCTAGCCCTAGAGAGAGGTCTGTTCAGTTACCTGAGCATCTGTCGCTGCAGTTATATTTATGTGAGTTTTTGCTATTTCTCCATGGGCTTTTTAATACATCGACATTTTCCATCACACTCATCTGGGTGGCATTTGTATTTGCCATATCCTTTATAACTCTTAATAACTATTGGCTGGTTATTTTTGAACAGTGATCATATAAGGTTGATTGCCTTTTAAGAAGTAAGACCTAAGTCTTCCTGGTCATCTCCAATTGGCTGCTACTTTTGGAGAGTTGTGCTCATGAATCAAAGCTTGGAAGAGTGTTAAGTATTAACCAGCCCTCTTGCCCAGACATACCCTTTTTTTGTTGTTTTTTTGTTTTTACAGCCCTTTTAGTTTTATGGTATGTGTTCAACTCCTTATATTAAATTAAATGATTCACATTCACCAAGGGAATTTTATAAAAATCCTCTTAGATAATTGAGCATATTACATAAGTTATGACACTAAGTGTAGGAGTTGCTAGCATGAGATTCTGCAGGGTTTTATTTGTAATATGAAGAATTAGCAAACAAACTTAAACTGCGTCTTCCCTTCTTCTCCAGTTGTGCAGTTTAGAAACTAGCCCACTCTTTCAGTCTCTTAGAAACTTGTCCAAGTTCAGGACAACAGTTCTGTTTTCTAAGAATTTGTTGAGCACTGCCTACACATCTGGCACAGTGATGGGCGCTGTGGATGATGCAGAGACCTTTGGGGCACAGTTCCTGCCCTGAGAAGTTGGTCAGCCTGTGGCTGAGGAGGCAGAAATGAATGTGGCTGGTCCGTACACAGCAGAGTGTGGGAAGTGTCAGAGCACAGAGAGGAGGCGAGGGTCCCATCTAGCTCTGAGGGTCAGAGCAGCCTTCCTAGGTGGGGCTTCATGAAGTGCTGCTTCAGTAGGTCTGGGGTGAGGCCCAAGACTGCATTTCTCACAAGCTCCCAGATGGTGCCCGTGTGGCCAATCTGAGGACTACATATCGGAGGGCATGCCAAAGTTCTGTGGTAGTTCTGCAAAGGTATGATGATAAGAAAGCAGCTTGCAGGTTTGGGGCCTAACTGTATTCTGTTCAATGTACGTGAAAGGCATAAGTAGAAGAGCAAGGACAGGATGGCTTGAAGGCCAGGCCAGGGAGTTTGTAACGCGCAGCGGGTAGCATGCCCTTGCAGGCTTTTGTGCAGGGGAGTCACCTGACCTGATGTCCTAACTCCGACAGTTGTTTGGGGAAATGATGCAAGACCTGACTTTGGCAGTGGGAGGGAGGAAAGAAAAGTGCACATGAGAGAGGCTCTGGAAGTAGAACTTGCAGGAAAGAGAGTCAGAGATGGCCTTAACCACAGGCAGTTCCAGGGACAGTTTGAGATGGGTTGAAGCTTCTGCAGGCCACCCAGGAGGGGCTGTCCAGCAGCTCCGACAGATTCTACCTGGAGCTGCAGAGAGAGTAAGTGGCCAGAGGCACAGACATCACAGCAGGTACAACAGAAACCATGAACAGTTTGCCTGAGGTAGTTAACCATTGACTGAGAAAGAGAATATGGTATTATGGGACTTAGGGGGCAGGGCTAAGCTGCCAGGAAATAGCCACCTAGAAACTAGCAGCTGGCCCTAAAAAAAGGATAGCTTTAAAAAAGTCAGGCTTTAATTATTCCAAACACAGGCTTCTAGAAATACATAATAAACCACTTAAGCCATTCGTTTCCTCTTTCATCTGCTTATTTGTCTTAAAGGGACAACCCAAAGTAGTAGGTCCAAATATGTAACACACCTTAAGTTGTAAACTAAGAATGCATAGGGACATTCACCTCATTTCAATTTTAGAAAATTCCTCCTCCCGAGTGTGAAACCCTTAGAAACAAGCTCTTAGGCACAGCTTGTGCAATGGACCTGTTTGTTAAATCTGGATCAGTAATGGTCTATGTCAGACTACTTTTTCCTCTTTTAGAAAGCAGTTTTTTGGTTGTATGCATTCATTTAAGCTGCCATTAGCATTTGTGTTGATTCCAGTCTGTAAGAACGTTAGTTTCTTATTCTGAAAATGTCGGTGTATTTCAAAAGCAAGTACTTTATCGGGTTTGGGGGAGTGGGGAAGGGCAACATATATAACCTAAACATCTGTACCTCCATAATATGCTGAAATAAAAAAAAAAAAAAACAAAAGCAAGTACTTTAAAAAATCCAATTCCGTATTCTAATGATTTCCTTTTCTGTTCTAGGGAACCAACAATCCTATATTTCTAAGCAGTATTGCCTTCTTTCAAGACTCTCTTATCAATCAGATGACACAAATCAAACTATCTGTATATGATGTCAAAGATAGATCTCAGGGAACAGTTAAGTAACTTGTGGTTTGTGGGATTTTTTTTTCTTTTTTTAAAAAATTATGTAATCGTTTGAGAAGCGAACTCAGACTGACTTCACTACTGGCTCACAAATTAACTCATGTCTAAACATATTTGTCTTTGGGAATTTCTGAGTATCTCTATTGGCTGCTGACATGAGAGTAAGATGTGTTATGGGAACTGGCCAGCCGGACTCCCTCGGGCCGTGGTAATTGAATCCGAGGCAAAGCCAGCACACTAATGCAGTCTCTCTTCCCTTCTCTTCCTCAGATGTATTTACTGGGCTCTGGAACATTCATTGTCAAAGATCTGCTCCAGGACAGGCATCATAGGTTACATTTAACACTAAGGTTGGTATTTAATTTTATTGTTTTGAAAGGATCTAGAATTATGGGGTCCAGGGACAGATGGGGAGAGGCCCCGTTTCCTATGCTGAGAGTGCACCCTGTCCCCGCCAGAGGCCAGTTTACCTGGGGATGTGGTTGTCAATTGAAGCAAAGGAATTACTCAGCCTATCAGGAAATGGAAATCTGTGGCGTTTGTAGGAGATAGGAGCACAGCTATGGTCAGACCTAAAGGAAAGCCTAGATAGCGAATAGTACTAAATGTGTTTGCCTGTTACTTGTTCCCTCCCAGTAGAATGTAATCCCCCATACAGCAGAGATTTTTGTCTGCTTTTCTTCGCTGCTATATCCCAAGGACCTAGAACAGTGCCTAGTGTTCAATAAATATTTGTTGACAGAATGAATGAATGAAAGGGAACTCCCCCCCACACACTCTGTCCCTGCCTGGGAATATGAAGGATGCCAAGATGTCAACCCTTCTAAATTCATTTTAGGGGAAGTTTCCACCAAAGCCCCTGACTTGGTGTTCTTTCTTTCAAAATAATATAAAAAGTAGGGGGGCAAGGGCAACATGCGTAACCTAAACATCTGTACCCCCATAATATGCTGAAATAAAAAAAAAAAATGTAAAAAGTGGAAAAGAGTCCAAAATAGCAAAGGCGGCCTGGCATGGTGGCTCATGCCTATAATCCCAGCACTTTGGGAGGCCGGAGGATCACTTGAGCCTAGGAGTTTGAGACCAGCCTGGGCAACATACCGAGGCCTTGTCTCTACCAAAAAAATTTAAAAATTAGCCAGGCATGGTGGTACATGTCTGTAGTCCCAGCTACTCGGGAGGTTGAGGCAAGAGGATTGCCTGAGCCCAGGAGTTCAAGGCTGCAGTGGGCTATGACTGCACAGGTATACTCCAGCCCGGGTGACAAAATGAGACCCTGTCTCCAAAAAAAAAAAAAAAAAACCCAACAAAGAAAATTTGACAAAGAAGATTAAGTCCCTTCAAAAGCAAAACATTCTGAAACTACTGTAAGTAATGACAGTGTTGCAGGCATTGGCTGTCCAATTAGTGGACAGGACAAGAGCCCTGTGGCAGCCCTTAGCATGTATGGAGAACTTGATTCAGGAACTCTCTTAGGTAAAATAAGGAGGGATTGTGTGAGGGAGGGGGATGTTGGAGAAAAATATTTAGGTACATCATATGCCAGAATTAATTCTAGTTAGGTCAGATTTAAATGTGAGAAAGGGACCTCATTCTTTGTAAAAAAAAAAAAAAAAAAAAAAAAAAGTTAAAAATGACTATTGAACAGATAGTTTGGGGAAGGACTTTTCTAGACATGAGAACAAAAAGAGTCACGACGGAAATGGTCAGTAGATGTAACCATATAAAAATTGAGAACGTGGCTAAGGCAAACATCATAATAAAAAGCCTGAAACTCCCCTGGATGAATCATATGGGCCCAGGCAGCTGTCAGCCACCCTGAGGGGCCTCGGGGTTAAAGCTGACCAGGGTTAGAGTGGTATCAACTGTATCATATTTGGATTCAGGGCTTCAGGAAACCCTGGCTGATCTCAGTTTACTTGGCGTACAGGCCTTGGCCATAGTCTTATGGCTAAGCAAGGTATGAGAGTAGAGTGGGAAGGAATAGAAAGGGGTCCGGTGCCAGAAGAAGGTGCTCTCCAGTCCTGACTCTGAGATGTGTCTCCATCACCCTCTGGGCAGGGGTGAGCTCAGAGGCTGGTGGCAGCTCAGAAGCAGCATTGGCTTCTCTTCAGGGAACCCTTGCCCGACTTCACCTGGCACTTCCATACTTCCCTATGGTGCTTTGTCCCCTCTCAGACACAGCCCTTCTCTGTGCCCCATGGTTTCCTTGTCTACATCCCCTGGAGGGAGACTGCATGTAGCGAATGCTGACTGACTGACCTGTTGTCCAGGCCCTGTTGCTCCTAGGACCCCCCGATGACCCAGGGTGGCTGGGCTGTGCATTTAAGCAGGAAAGAAGCACAGTTGCCACACTGCTCATCGAAGCATGTGCTTGTTGCAGGTCTGCAGAGAGCGACCGTGTGGGTAACATCACTGTTATCGGCTGGCAGATGGAAGAGAAGTCAGACCAGCGGCCCCCTGTGACCCGGTCTCTGGACACTGTCAATGGGAGGGTCAGTATGCCACCGTCCTCCTCTCCCTTAGAAAGAGCAAGAGGACCTGTCCACGTGGACTCAGCCTCTGTGCTCAATGAAGAGCAGGGCCTGCTGCTGAATCCAACCCCCTCTGCACCAACCCGCCCAGCAGGATGCTCCAGTTCTCCCCAGGCACATCTCACAGTAGGGAGCAAAGGCTCCTGGCCTGCCAGGCTCTGCTTCCCTGGAGCCTACGTCTGCTCTGGATACCACACTGGCCACCTGTAAGAGTGGGAGCGAGTAGGCAAAAGCCCTGCTGAGGAACTGCAGCTGGGAGGGGAGACTGAGAGGTGTGGTGCATGAGCAAAGAGGTGTTTGAGACCTGGGTCATCTGTTATTTTGTTAATATCATCCTCTCCCAGACCCATGTGCCCTGCACACGCCTTGTACACACCCTGCCTTCTCAGCCCTTTCCCTCTCCCCTGTCCTCTCCCCTTATCCAACACACACCTTCCTGCACCTCCTCCCATGCACATTCTCGCATAGACACTCGCATGCTCTCAAAGGAGAATTCTAATTTAAGAGCCCCAACATGGAAAAGTAGTCGTTGTTGTGAAATACAGAGATATCTCATTTTACCCAAAATAAGCCCATAATGTTAGCTCTGAAAATATTCCTTGGCATCATCTATTCCCTTCCTTTCATTTTATATATTAGGACACTGAAACACAAGGTGAAATGACTGAGGAGATATGCATGTCTAGATAATTACGTATGCATGCAGTACGTTCAGTACACTGGGAGGTGGATTAATTTGTGGCTTGGGCAGCAGGTTTGTTGTAGAGTTAATGGTGGATATTCATTTTAAGAGTTCTTTTATGATGTACTTAGGCCACCATTTCTGCTGAGTGCTCTGAAGCCAGCTGAGTCTCACAGTTTTCTTGTGCTTTTCTGTACACATTATTAGATGGTTCTACCCGTCGATGAGAGCTTGACTGAGGCATTGGGAATCCGATCCAAATATGCTTCCTTGCGAAAGGACACTTTACTGAAATCGGGTAAACAGCTTCCTCCGTTGGTATCCTTGCCACTCTTGTGAGTGTCCACTCAGGCCCATGATTGTCACAGCGTGCACCCTTGTTCTCACCTCTCTGCTTGTCAGCAAGCTGTTCTTTTTGCAGCATAGGAAGAGTTAGTAATACTCCGAGGAAGCCAGGTGCCTCCTTCGTTTCACTCTTTCTTGTTTTGCATTGGGTTTCGTGACTGATAACCTCCCTGCCCACAGCTGCTTGCACTTTAGAGTTAGTTACATGTTCTGGGATGAGAAGATTGCATGTTGCAATGGAGGAACATTCAGGCTCAGCCACTTGGTGGGTTTTGGTTTGAGTGTTTTAATTCCCTTGAGATGAATGGTGAGAGGACTTGAAGGTGTCAGCATCATTCAGGGTCAGGGGAGGAGGACCCACAAGGCAGGTCTGCAGCCAGCTCTCACACGGCCACTGTCTCCCCTGCCACCCCACCTCAGTGTTTGGTGGTGCCATCTGCCGCATGTACCGGTTTCCAACCACCGACGGCAACCACCTGCGGATCCTGGAGCAGATGGCGGAGAGCGTGCTGTCCTTGCACGTGCCCCGGCAGTTCGTGAAGCTCCTGCTGGAAGAAGATGCAGCCAGGTGAGGCCACACGGAGGGGCTGACCCTCCATCACACCCATGTCATGTGCCCCTTCCTTTCTGAGATATGGTGGGCACAGCACCAGCATTAGATGGGCTGAATTGCAAACCCAGCCTCTGCCCCTTGCTGACTTTGTGGCCTTGGCTTGCCAGAGCCTCAGTTTGCTCATCTGTATTACAGATTCCTGTGCAAGGAGTTCATAAGATAGTATGCTTGAAGCCCCAGGTGTCTGCCCAGCACTTAGCACCTCTTCCCTTCTGTTCCCCTTTTCTTTCCCCTCTTGTTCATCCTTTAGAAAGTTAGAAATGGCAATCATTCTTTGGGCATAGCTGCTCAGATCAGTGGATTCCTAGGTGAGGACCACAAAGATAAGGGCTCTAGAAGACTGAGTATGGCCCTCTGGTCCCATAGAGCAAAGGTCTCAATCCCTCTGCATCTCTCAGCCCAGGGCATATTTTATCCCCTTGTCAGTCCTAAGACAGGGAGATGCCTGACAGGTGGTTCAGGCCCTGCAGATTATGTCTTTTGTCTGTCTCTGTCTTAGTCCATTTTATGCTGCTATAACAGAATACTAGAAACTGGGTAATTAATAATGAACAGAAATTAATTTGGCTCATGGTTCTGGAGGCTGGTAAGTCCAAGAGCATGGTGCTGACATCTGGCAAAGGCCTTTGTGCTGTGTCACCCCATGGCAGAAGGCATAGCATGTCGAGAGAACTTGTGAGAGGGGGCTGAACTCACTTTTATAATAAACCTACTCCTGCAATAGCCAACCCACTCCTGAGATACTGGCATTATTCTATCCATGAGGGCAAAGCCCTCATGACCTAATCACCTCTTAAAGTTTCCGTCTCAGAACACTGTTACATTGGGGATGAAGTTTCCAACATATGAACCTTGGGGGTCACATTCAAACCATAGAAGTGTCAGACTGTCATTTCTACTCCTTGTCCTAAAAAGATGTTAATTATAAACACAACAGAGACATGAAAGAAAACAAGGCAACCAGAGTCTTACTGTTTTAATACAGTTATTTTGTTTTAATTTTTTATCTCAAAAAAAATTAAAAGTTAAAAATGGCAAGAATAATGCAATGAGTACCTAAATTCCTTTCACCTAAATTTGCCAATTCTTAATATCTTGCTAATTGCTTATTTCTACATACGCACATAGAGGTATTTAAAAATTTTCTTTCCACCTTTGCCTTATTTGTATATATTTACATAGTGACAGTCGCCTTTTCCATGTATCTTCACTTTTCATGTTTTAATTTTTAATTGTGACACAATTTCTCATGACGTGGTGTATTACAACTTTAAAGAGTACCTCCATTTAACAAGTGCTTTAGTTCAGAGTTTTGTTGTTTTTAGCTGCAACCACGTGTCAGACACTGTGCTCAATGTGGGAGGCTCCTTGGTGAGCTCGACAGACTGTGGGAAGTGGTCAGACACAGAGCTGGGAGCCACACGGCAGCTCCAGATGTGTCAACCTGTGCTGGAAATTAAAAGGGAGCTACAAGAAGGAACAAGGTGATCCGAGCAGGCAGGCCTCTGTGAGATGGTGACATTAAGCTGACACTGACGCATGAGAAGAGCTTCATGAAACACAAGGCAAAGACATTCCAGAGAGAGGGGCCAGCAGCCGTGAGGCAGCCCGAGCTCCTGTGCTCAGGAGTGGCCTGAGGCCAGCAGGCCTGTGGCTAGCAGTAGACAGGGCCTCGGCTTCTCCACAGCCCTGCCCGCTGGATGTTCTTTTACATTAATTTTGCTATTTTAATAATAATAAAATGGCACAACTTTTTTTTTTTAACTTCAGGCAATTTAGTAGATTCCCAAGAAGTTTTATGAAATTCGTTTTGTTGTTTTTTCTCAAAGGAAAGCATGTGCGTAGTATAAAAAGCCAAATAGTGCTGAAAAGTTTTTAACTAAAAATGTAACTTTTGGGGTCCTCTACTTTCTAATGTACTTCCCAGAAACAATCACTTTTTAGTGGATTTAGTGTTTACTGCTATATTTCTAAATATATACATATTTTCTTTATTAATCAGTTTCAAATATTAGCTACTGATTTCCTGTGATGGGGATTTTAGGCCTTTCATACTTTCCCAGTCCCCATTTTCCTAGTATGGGTATCCTTTTTTCTTTTTTAATCTGTTTTGTGTTTTTGCTCTTATGATTACATAGCTATTATTCATTGCTAAGCTAAGGAGTTTATATTTCAGTTCTTGTACAGCTTTTATTTTTCTGAAGATAGCAATTCCTCTTTGTTTTTCTCTTCCTCCCACCCCCTCTCCTGCCTCTGTCAAGCACATACATATAGGACATGGCCAAGGCCAGGCCTGTGTGATCCGACCAGAAATGACACAGCAGGCTTCTTTTAGATTCAGGCAGCTCCTTACGTACATAGGCAGTGGAAGGAAGAATAGCCAAAGGCGCTGGCTCTCGTAGTTCTATTCCCATACCCAAAAAGGACAATGCTGAGACAAAAGACACCAGTGACTACAGCATGAGCTGAGGAGCCAGCTCTAGGCTGCCGCTGAGAGGTTTTATATTCTGCAGCACGGTTCTCATGGGGGCAGGCACAAGTCCACACCTCATTAGAACCTGGGCAGGCTGCAGTTCCAGCCTCTTGCTGAGCAGGTGCCTGCAGGGTCACCAGGGCACCATGGTGGAGCCACTCACTGACAGCTTCTCTCCTCCCACCTCTACTTCATTTCCCTTAACACTCGACTGAGTTTCTGTACAAAGCTTCTCCATACACTCCCCCACATGGTCAGTGGTCTGCCTGTCATGTAGCTGTCCTCACCCCCCACCCAGTTGCCCTTTAGACTGGCAGTGTAACCATTGTCCTGGCCCGCCCTGGGCATCAGTGATATGTCCACATACATTTTATTTTCCTGGGTAGGGCTCTTGGGGCTCCCTAGGGAAGTGAGCTAGCCCCATGGCCTGATGTGTGTGTGCCTTGCTTACAGAGTGTGTGAGCTGGAGGAGTTGGGGGAGCTGTCCCCTTGTTGGGAGAGCCTCCGGCGCCAAATTGTCACCCAGTACCAGACCATCATCCTCACGTACCAGGAGAACCTGACTGACCTCCATCAGTACAAAGGTGGGTGTGGTCCGGTCCAGGCACAGCACACCCGCGCCCGCTTCCCCAGCCAGAGATCTGGAACCTACAGTTGCTCACATACTCCCACTGACAGGCACCTTAATGGATTTTTAAAAATAGCTTCTCATGTAGGTGTGAATTCTTTCAAATATGGGTTTTTCAGATCTTAATTAAAAAGACAAATCTGTGAATTGCAGTGAAAAGTCCTCCTGTGGTGTCATCTGCCAAAACAGCCACTGTAGAATGAAATTTAGGGGAGACAAAATCACCAGGCTATTACTGGTTTGTGTTAGTTCTTCATCTTGGGCTAATATCACTGAAGTGAAGTGACCAAAAGGACATAGGACACTTTCTAGATTTCCTGGTTTAAATAGTTAATGGTACTAGTATTGAATATGTAAATTGTCAGGGAGGAACTCTCCATTTTAAGGCTCAAAACAGCAAGTGAAGCACAAACACGTCGCATTTTCTTCTTGAAAGGTGCCATTTGATTTACAAAACAGTCTTAGATAGATTTGGAAGACTGTTCTTAACTCGTTCCTCTTTTATTCCAAATGGAATGAATTTTTTTGGTTTTTCATTACTTTATGTATTGCTTTAACATTTCGAATTATTCCCTGTCTTCAGATTCTTCTTTCTACATAATGAAATTTCAGGGTTTAAGGAAAATCATAACCCCTAAATGTGGTTTTGACATAGAACATACGAACTTGGATGAGAAGCCAAATGCAGGACTGACAAAGTTGTGTTGCCTAGGGTTAGTTTGAGTATGAAGAGCACATCATTAAGAGAAGTGGCAGTGTTTGCCTGAAGGAGACGAGGGACTTCTCTGTGCCAGAAGTCTGTTACTCAGGAAAGTAGAAGCCCACACAACCTTGAGTTTCCTAGAGCAGAGCATCTCAAATGTCAGTGTGCATCTAAATCCCTTGAGGATTTTGTTGGAACATAGGTTTGGAATTCTGCGTTTTGAACAGGCTCTTGAGTGCTCATGCTGCTCTGTGGACCACACCCTAAGTATCAGGCTCTAGAGAGCATCTCCTGTGGCAAGATGCACAACACACACTGCTTGTCTGTGGTTTGTATGCTGGCAATATAAATTTTTTTTTCCACAAGACAGAATGTTTATTTCTTCTACTCTTTTGATTGTCAGTTTAATTTGTAATCCCTTTGTTTTGTAGGCATGTGTTTCTCCACTTAATTAGTTATGGATTCTGATTATAGAAATAAGATTGTGGGTACTTGTTACAAAACATTGTCTGACCTCCTTAACCAAACAAGCGTAAACAAGGGAACATGTTTAAGTTCGTGTTCCAGAGGGTTAGAGTCAGTGCTGTATTGCATTTGTTCATCTTGATGGTCCTTGGTTCATCAGCAGAGCTTTTCATCACTTTTCATAGCTGAAAGATGTTGCTCTAGCCAAACCAGTTTCTTTGATCGTGGATAATGGCCGCCCCTAGGTTTGGAACAGGCAGTCTCTGGCATGGACCCCTTTGCTTTTTATAGTAGTGCTGACATCGTGTTGCACAAAATGACATCTTTGTGTCAGATCTCAGCCGAGAGCTGAGTCATGGAAGGCACAGCATCATTACCACAGTCTTCTGAAGCTGGCTCTCCCTGGCTCTATTCGCCACCTAAGCACCCAGAACCAGTCTCCTGGCCAGCAGGCTGCCTTCCCATCAGCGTTTCACCCACCCTCCATCTGCAAATGAAATGTGCTCTTCGGCAACTCAGAATTTTCTAGGCTACTGCCAACACATACCTACTTACATGTAGCAGCATCCTCTTAATACCATTTTTCTGCTTCCTATTCAGGAATGAAGGACACTTGTTGATGGTCTTTGTTTTCTCATATTCTACTTCTTAGGTCCCTCGTTTAAAGCAAGCAGTTTGAAAGCAGATAAAAAGTTAGAATTTGTTCCCACAAACTTGCACATACAAAGGATGAGAGTTCAAGACGATGGAGGATCAGGTACCTATTGTTTTGCCCCTCTTGTTAAATTACATTTCAGTTCTTTTCTCCCTGGGTATTTGGTCCCTGAGTACTCTACACCTGCCCCAGCTTCCCTGTATGTTCTGGGTGGCTTGGAGAAGAAACTTGTCACAAGGACCTTTGAAAGGTCTCTGTTAAAGAGCCCAAACCCCTCCCCCTTATCTCCCTGCTCTCTGGCTTCCCTTTGTGTTTCTGTGGCATCCCAAGGAGGGATGCAAACAAGTATTGTTGGGTGTTTTCCTGCAGCCCTTTGTGGCTCTACCTGGAGACACAGAACCCCTCTTTGCTGAGATGATGGTGCTGGGCTCCAGCAGGCCCTTGGACAGCCCAAGCTATGGGATTAAGGGAACCAAAATCTTCTTGGAAATGTGCTGGAGGGGCAGGATCCAAGATTTGTGTGCATATCCCTGTAGCTGGCTCGTCCACAGGCCTGAGCCCAGAGTAATGGAGGAGAGCTTTCTGTCATTCAGATCAGAACTACGATGTCGTCACCATCGGAGCACCAGCAGCACACTGCCAAGGTTTTAAGTCAGGAGGTCTCCGCAAAAAGCTGCACAAATTTGAAGAGACCAAGAAACAGTAAGTAGCCAGAGGGAGTCTGTGGTCCTTATACAACTGTCCGTTGCTTCCTAGTTTAAAAAAAAAAAAAAAAAATCAGAATTCGACTGCAAAAACATCCAGCCATCTGATCTGCTTTTGCGTGGCTGGAGGAGCTGCCTATAGACCTTGTGTTGCTGTGTGTGTGTGTGCGTGTGTGTGACTGAGCTTTGTGGGTCACGAGGGCACTGGATTAATGGTCCCGTTTCTGCAAAATGAACAGCAAATTGTGGTTCACCTTAAAGTGGTGCTCCAGGCAGCCACCCTGTGTGGACTCTCTGCTGGCTCATTGTCCTTTATAGGGTCCCCTGGTCAGTCATTTGAACTCCACAAGCATAAAGCCTGAAGCACGTTGTTTTCTTTCCTAAAGGATAGCAGTGATGAACATTCCTAGTTTTTAAAGATCCAGTGGGGTACACGGACCTACCGTCCTGAAAAGGAAACTGCCAGACAGGCAGAGTAGGGAAGGGTATTTCAGACAAGGGGAAGGCAGAAAGACATGGCAGAAGCAGCACATGCGGTGAGGTGTGGCCAGATGCACAGTGCCAGGGGAGAGAGCTAAGGTGGAGAGCTCACCTTGCCACCAGCCTGCTCTGTGCTGGATCCTGCACTGGTGACCAGGGATGCAGGGCCAACAGATCTAGGTGTGTCCTGGGAGCAGACAAGTCAGCAAGCACCATTTGGGTGAGCAGTGCCTCAAACATGCACACAGGGGGTGCTGGGGAGCATGGAGTAGGGCACTAGCCCAGCCCTGGGGGCAGCAGGGAGAGAGCCATAACCCTAAGCTGTTTTAGGTGTGCAGAAGGCATTGGTGGTCTTCCAGAATGTCACCTGTCAAGACTTAAATGAAGTGGAGGTGATGAGTATAGATGATCCCATAAGGTTCTGGGACAGACCACGAGGTAGAGGTCTCAGGTTTGGTGAGAGTAATTATGACTTGAGCATATGTCTGAGCTGATAGGAAAGAAGAAAGTGGGTGAGGTGGGTGAATAAGAAGAGGACATTGGTGGAGCACGGTTCTGAGAGGATGGAAAGAGGAAGCACCAGGGAGTTCACCCAGAAGGGATGAGAGAAGAAGGCGGAGTTGCAGAAAGATTTTTGAGGTGGGAAGGGACAAGCAGAGGTGTTGATGGACAGCCTCTGCAGAACGTGGGTGGAGAGGGTGGGACTTATCAATTGAGAATGGAATGGCTTAAGGGAAGGTGAGCAAAGGCCCAGGGAGTGCAAAGATTATCCTGTGGATGATCAGCGGAGAGCTCCAGCAGTCACGGTGGAGCCTGAGTTGGTGCCGCTGTGGCTGGGAGTCGGGAAACTACTTGAGGAAACTGACCATGGATTGGATCAGGGTGGAGTGAGAGGTCAGGTTCATGGCTGATTAGTGGCTGAGGGGGTCAGGGATGCAGCTAGGAGGATCACAGACCATGGGCAAGGCCGGATGGCTGAGCAGGGAACACAGAAAAGTTCACTCTGAGAAGTCACTATTAAGATGTGTGTACAGGCCGCCCTAGCCCAGCCCGGACCCAGCAAGTCCTGGAGACGGAAGGAGGAGAAACCAGGCAGGGCTGTGGTTAGGAGGGGAATTCCAGCATTCCCTGGGAGGCCCCCAGACAGCCTCGTTGACCTTGATTCTTCCCCACCAAGGGTGCTTCCCAGTGCAGACAAACCCCCTAACCAGACCGGCTTTAGGATTCACTGACACCAGTGTTCCTAAGGGGAACTATGAAGACGACGAGGCTTCCTGTGCCTACTGCAGCTCTGCACAGCCAGTCACAAAGCGCGTGTCTGTCGCTCTGTTGCATGTTGCCGTGTGGAGAGTGTGAGCGTGTGGTGTGAGATGATGCAGTACTGTGATGGAGAAAGCCCTTTAATTCCGTGTGGCCAATCAAGAGAGCAGCCACCTGGCTGGCTTTGTCCCAGGAAGGTTGGGGTGTTGATACCTGATAGTGCTGCATGTTAATTTCAGAACTTATTTCCCCAAATACCTCTTTAATATCTTTCAAGTATATAAATTTTTATTTAATTTTTTACTAATGTCATCAAACAACTTACAGGTATGGTTTTCATCATTTGAACTTTCCTTTAAATGCAGAGGTCACTTGTCCCCTGGTGAGATGTCTGCCTGGGGCTTGAGCACAGGCAGTGAGGCTGCTCTAATGAACAAGTACATTGGACTCTTGAGTTTGATCCTCCCTGTGTTGGGGCCTCCACAAATAATTTTAAGTATTTTGACAAAAAATAACAGCTTTTTAATTTTTTTCTTTTGCATTTGGTATTTGCTAACAAACTGCTAATATTTCATTTTGGTTCTTTTCTTTAGCAGTTTTGAGGAGTGTTGGTGAGTTTTCTGTCTGTGGAGCGAGTGTCTGTTTGGGTCTTGCTCTCATGCAGAGAAAGCCTGTGCTGTTCCCAGCCCCACCGTGCAGGTGTCACCCGAGGGCCCACCAAGGGCTCCAGTCATACACCTCGGAGACAGAGTTCTCCCTTCCAACTGCAATGTTCTTTAATAATGAATAGCCTATCTCCAGTCTGCTGTTTTATCTTTAAAACCGGGCAGCAGTTTGTTGCTTTGCTCACTCTGAGAAAGGACCCAGTTTCTCCCAGGAAGAGAAAGACCTGGCCCAGGAAGCCCCCAGGTGCCGGGATCTCAAGTCAGCCTATTGCTGTGGTTGGGAATCCCTTTCTGTCTTCTATAAGAGTCTTGAGGCTTTTCAGTTTTCACTTTACCATTACCTCTTGAATGAATGAAGCCAGCCTACATTTTCATACTTAATAATTTATGCAAATTTTTAAAACAGTTTTTTAAACCAGAGACAGTTTTATCCCTGGATGGGGGAGTGCAAGCCAAGAACTAAAACAACTGGGCGACTTTTTCCACCAGAGAATTAGATGGCAGTTAGAAACCACCATTTGTCTGTTGCCTGGGGGTCCCTATTGCTGCCCCAGGCCCAAAACAGGGGTTCTGTGTTGGCACTTCATTCAGAGGCACCTGCAGCCCTTTGAGAAGTGCTGCTGCCAGTGACCAGTGAGGTTCTGGGGCTGTAGCTGGGCCCTGCTGTGAGCATCTGACAGCAGGAAGTCCTGTGAATACTCCCCCAAAACACCCAGGATGAGGCCTCTCCAACTCTCCCCTGAAGGGGGCCTTCCTTATCTGGGTATTTTCGGTATAAGGGAGGGAGGAGGGTGTCTGGGCAGGGTCACTGCTGCTCCTGCCTCTGGGAGGGGGAAACCCACAGCCACATCTATGGAAGTGGCCCCTCAGACACCCCTCCCCTTCTTTACTGGGGCCTGTTTGAAGGCCCTCCCTTTCCCATAACAAATATTTAGAAGTAGGGCCTGGGGGCTCGAGGAATGGGCAGTGGGACAGGGAGAGCCAAAGGCCCTTGTCCCCAAGACCTGTCCCTTGATAAGTCTCAACCCAGGAGGTTTTGGTTGAACTTTGTCTGGAAAGTTCCTGAGGAACTAACCTTCCTCAGGTTCTCTCTAAAGACCCTCCACAGCCCAACCTGGGCCTGGTTACTCCCACCCTCTGCCCCCTCTTCCCATATACAAGACACTCCTGAGAGAGGTGGGGGATGGAAGGAAGGAGAGGAGTGATGAGCAGGGGGCATGTTTGTGCCTGGACCTGTGAGGGCTAACTCCCTGTAAGAGGGTGTCCAGCCTCCTAATCCTCCTTTCCTATGCGGAACCCAGCTCCGTGGGAGCTCAGACTCTGCTCAGCAATCCTGATCTGCTTCTGATGTTCAGAGTGATAGCTGTTCATCAGCTACCAGCCATTCCTGGCCAGCACCACAGGATTCACCCTTATGCTCACATGGCATCTTCAGTTTAGCCCATGACCCCAGGTCTGGATAGGTCTGAGTCAGGGGCTCTGGAGTGGTGACCTAACGCAAGGCTGAAGGGCCATATCTAGGTCGCTGCCTCCTGGGGATTCCCCAGGGGTTCTCCAGAAGAGGTGGGAGCATAGGTAGTTAGTGGGACCAGGAGTCCCCCTTCACCAGAGTTAGAGTCCTGGGAGTACATGTGCTGTGAAGCAGCAAGATGTCCATACCCCCACCCCACCTCCTTCATGTAGCTACCTCGTTTTTAGAACTAGATAGCTGAGCACATGTGTTTGTATATTTCTGATCATCCCTGGACAACAACTCTTTTAAATTTGCCCTTTCTTGCCTCTTCCATATATGCCCCATGCATGAGTCCCAGGTACTATTATTAGAACATGACTTTTAAGAACACTGGTGAGTAGAGGGTGATGTTTTTCTCTTGGCCTCGGGGGAGGGTATGTACACCTACATACACAGAAGTAGATCTACATATAGCACATGTTACATACATTTTCTAAATTTTGGGGGCCTGGGAAGAATATATTCTTAAAAATCCTATTTAGAGATTGTATTTTAAAAACCAAATTGTCTTAAATGGCAGCTATTCATTTGGAAGAGTGATTGCAGATTGGAAAGTAGTTGTGTGCACATTGCACTGTGGAATGACTCTCGTGGTACCACGCAGGCTTGGTTGTGGTCTGCTGCATGGGCTTCTGGCAAATCCATCATTTTTATTGTGGCGTATGGACTTGTGGTGGTGGTGTTTCTTTCTGGGGTGCTTTGGTTTTTGCATGTTTGCCCTGTAGTCTGTCAAGGGAAGGGGCAGCAGCAGTTTCTTGATGACCCACTTTTAGATTTCCCTGGAAAGGGTCCAGAGGGGAAGGTTCTCAGCCCTGACCCAGTGACCCTGATCTCCAGGGGAGGCAATGGAGGGTATGGTGAGAAGCGCCCTCTCTCTTCCACCTTCTTCGTCTTCCCCAGAACTCAAAGGGAGGCCCTTTGAGGGATCAGTCAGGGCCTCTCATTCAGTGATCAAAGGGACATCCATTCTACCTAGAGCTCACAACTTCAAATTTTAGGAGGAGACCTCTGAATTGGTGGCTTGTACTTCTCCTTGCTGCTTTCTTTGGTTTAGTCAGATGGTCTGAAAAATAAATTTATAGTATCAGATTAATTGGGATCCAAGCTAAAAGGCATGCAATTATCATCACCATTTAGGAAGACCAAACATGCTGGCAAGGCCCCACACAGCCAGGGGACATGGAGTTGGTCCTTTAGAGGCTCCAGATTGTGTTGGGCAGCATCTGGGCTTTGACATCATATCCCTAAATAACACATGCTATTTGGTGCTGAGGAGAGGGGAAGGAGGAAGAACCAGGGTGTCAAACCCATAGAAATGTTGTCTTAACATGTTTTCCACTTCTACTTAGATGGAATGTTATTTTTCAAAGTGGGAAAGTCTTGGAGCAAGAGAGAGGGAAAGGAAGCCCAATGTCCTGGGGATTTGCTGGGGTCACACATGTGAGGGAAGAGGACTGTGGGTATGTTCACAGAAAGCTTGAGGTCTGATTGGCCAAGTGAAAAAACAGACTTTGGTTTCCAGCGGCAAAGTCCATGACTCACTGCAGTTTTTCCCTTCGCTATGTTAACCTGACCCCTCTGGTATAAGCAGACCCCATGTCTCCACTTAACTACTGCTTATAAGTTAACAGATGAGGTTCGGAGGAGAAAGATTATGAGCATTAGGGTAATTGCTGGGTATAGTTGTTCAATATCTGTACACACATTCACATATACATGGTGAAAATACAGATACATACAAATACAGATGAAAGACTTAGTCATATTTTAATATTTCAAGCTTCTACTATATAGACAAAAAGAATCTCCTAAGATTTACTCTTGCTCATCAATAACTAGACATCCCTGAGTCTAGGAAAACATCCCTGAGTAACAGAATGCTTTATCAGGGTTAGTTGTAGCTGGGATTGGGATGATGCTGCCATCCTCATCAGATTCAAGAAAACCCCTTAGAATCTATTCTTATCCTTTTTAGTACATCATCTAGCTGCCAGTCCATAATCTACATACCACAGGACGTTGTCAGAGCCAAGGAGATCATCGCCCAGATCAACACCCTGAAAACCCAAGTTAGTTACTACGCAGAGCGGCTCTCAAGGGCAGCCAAGGACAGATCTGCCACTGGCCTTGAGAGGACACTTGCCATCTTGGCAGATAAGGTAAGAGGGGCTGCCCTGCTGCATGTGGGCTGGGGGGTTCCCTTGGATTTCTGGAAGTCACTGGACATCATCACAGGGCAGCCCAGGTGTGCCTAGAGATGTCCACAAAGAGAGTGACACTGCGATGACCTTGAAGGTCCATCTTGAGGGCTATTTCCCACAAAAGCTCAGGGAGGTTTGGTGATTTGCCTGTGTCTACAGAACTGCACAGGCCAGGAACAGGGCCCAGGGCTTATGACTCTCGGGTGCTGCTTCATGCAGATGTGTCTTTCAGCAAGTCCATGGGGCTTACTTTATTGCGGCTGATACAGTTCCACAACTTTCTTAATAGAAAATTGTTTTTTTGTTTGTTTTTTGTTTTGCCTCATTTCTATTGTACTTGAATGTGAAAAAAAGAAACCGAACTATTATTATACACACATAAGAACAATATAATTTTATTGGCTTACATAGTAAACCAGCTTCTAATTAACTGTGACTTGATCCTGATTTAGAAATATATAAATATTGGTCCGTACTGAGGGAGTGGATGTATCAGACCCCTCTGATGGATGATGCTTTTTCACTTTATTCAGTCTCCCTCTCAGCGCGCACACACACACACACACACACATTCTGATTACACCTCCCCACTTTGCTGGGTTGAGCTTCTGTTCTTGACCAGAATGTGTTATATCCTTCATGTGTGTTCACACAGCAGAAAGATTGAGAGGTGGGGATTAGATCCACTGGAAAAGAAAGATGTAGTTGTTAGCAGTAAAATTATGCAGCACAGAAACCCAATTACATACGAAATTCTCCAAAACCAGACATGCTGTGCCAGGAGTCTAGCTGCCCAGAGCCCAGGACTTCAGGTATTAGGTGCTGAGGAGCAAAAAGATAAGGCTTCAGTGATTGAACCAAAGTGATGCCCGACCCCTGGAGATTTGCTACCGGGAAGTTGGAGGACAGCCCAGCAGATCTGCCATGGCTGGGGCAGGCCCTTCTCCTAGCGATAGCAGGTCAAAGGCAGGCAGGGGTCAGAGAATGTCAGTGATTTCTCAGCCTCCTTTCATCTTCCTTGTGTTCTCTAGTCTTGGTGGGAAATTTCTGCTAAGAATCAGCCCAGCTGGGCCACATGGCAGTCTCTGTACTCTGACATCTTAAGGGAGGCAGCTCTGTAGTTGCTTTGTGCTATGGAGAAGGACACGGGGCATGATGCTAGGCCTTGACCTGTTCTCCTTCTCTGAAGAAAGGCAGGCCTCCCAGCCCCTGGCCTGGGCTCAGCAGCCCTGGTTTGTTTGCGTCTGCAGACCCGGCAGCTGGTCACCGTCTGCGACTGCAAGCTACTGGCCAACTCCATCCATGGGCTGAACGCTGCGCGGCCTGACTACATTGCCTCCAAGGCCTCCCCCACATCGACGGAGGAAGAGCAGGTGATGCTTAGAAATGACCAGGACACCCTCATGGCCAGGTGGACTGGGAGAAACAGCCGCTCTTCCCTGCAGGTGGACTGGCACGAGGAGGAGTGGGTGAGTCTGCTGCTGTGGCCTGCCAGCCGCTGCTGAACTTGGGCTGAAAACCACGGAGCCTTTTGCCAGTCTCTTCCCCTCTGAGGGGCCTAAGTTGCCTTCCCAGATAGTTCTTGGCCCCTGATGTAGGGCTGGAGACTATTTTCAAACCTTTGCATCCAGATGGGGAGCAGGGCTGTGCTGAGGGCTGGGCCAGCCTCAGACTGGTTACAAAGAAGACGGGTTTTCCTCCTGAGCCCTTGCCCTGTTGGAGGTCCTCTCTCCTCTCCCCTGCCAGTGCCCTCTGTGACCCTGGCTGCTTGGGGCCAGCCAGCCTCTCCTGCTTCTTCAGTGCTCTGTTTGCCATTAGCCCTCCCAGGGCTATTTATGTCTGGGGGATGTGGGAGCTCAGGTGCTGGGGCAGCTAGGAGAGGATTTTGGAGCCACTGCCCCTGACATTGCATTGTGTTATTGTTCCTTCCAGAGTTGGTCCTAGGAGGAGGATCTGTGTCTCTTGAGGGAGTGACACGTTAGTTTTTGTCATTTGTTGGATTTGCCACTTAGAGGCACTGTTGTGAGAGCACTGAATTATTAATCAGCAGAAAAATGGTCCTCCAGCTCTGGCATCCTGTAGTCTGTGTGGGTGTCTGCAAATCCCTCCCAGCCCTCCCGCACCCCTCCCCTTCTCCCATCCTAGATGGTCAGGTGTTTCCATTCCCTTCCATCAAAAAGAGACCTCCGTCCTGTCCTTTGGGATGGCTCTGGGTCTGCAGTGGCAGGAAGAGGGGATGACACTGGTGCCCTGTGGCCCTTCAGTCAGCACTGGAAGGCTGTCTGCCTCCATGACAGTTACTAGCAAACATCTCCCAAACTTTATAAACAGTGGCTGTGGGACATTGATTTGTCTTTGAAAAGCAAACACAATTTATTGGGGAATTTTGAACCATCCGAGCAGGGAGTCCCAGGATAGGGGATTGGCGGAGGGCATCGCGGTTTGTGTTCTGCTTGTTTTTCCCATTGAAAGAGCCGACCCAAACAGGCCCCTTTGGTTTGGAAGGAGAAAGTGTGGCTGAACGTCGACAAGAGCCTGGAGTGCATCATCCAGCGCGTGGACAAGCTGCTGCAGAAGGAGCGCCTGCACAGCGAGGGCTGTGAGGACGTCTTCCCTTGTGCGGGCAGCTGCACCAGCAAGAAAGGTAACCGGAACAGCCACGCCTACTGGATCAGACCAGAGGACCCCTTCTGCGATGCCCCTTCCTCACCATGCCCCTCCACCATGCCCTCCGCTGCATGCCATCCTCACCTGAGCACACGTGCGTATGCATCCACGCTTCCACTCGCTCCTCCGCCTCACGCTGCATCACTTCTGTTCGTCTGTGTCTCTGACTCCACGCCCTCTCCCCCATGCAGACTGCAGGGAGGGCTGTTAGAGCAGGGACGTTTCAGTGCGTGGAGCAGCAGGCAGTGAGGGCGGGGGCCCCAGTTGGCTTTCCATGCAGCCGGAGCCCGTTTATGAATCTGCGTCACCACCAAAGGCAGAACCTCAGTGCCCTCCTGGGACACACTGCCATGGCTGTAAGGGTTGGGCTCCTGGACTTTTCAGGTTTGTAAACTGATCCAAGAACCTGAAGAAGGCTGGAATGCAGACGCTTTTCTAATGTGACTGTTTATTGTATTGGGAATTGGTAGAATGAAGGGGGCAAAGGTGAGTTGTGCAGGGACACAGCTGGATGAGGACGGTTAGCAGGCCCAGGGGACTTGTCTAAAGGCAGCTGGCATTGGCTGGGCACTCTTACCCAGTAGAGGCATGTTGCCTTGGGACTTGGTAACTCAGTCAGTGTGGAACCCCGTTCCCGAGCCTCGGGTAGACTGAGTTACTTTCCTTTTTTTCATACCACGCCTCAAGGTAAGACATTGGCATGAAGCAGCACAGTTCAGAAACAGTCTTCTGTCTGCAGAGACACAGAGCATACCCGAACACCCTGCCCTGTGTATAGCCTTAACGTGGGAACACGTGATTTCTAAACAAGTGGATCCTGGGTCCCTGTAACTCAGGTGCCTCCCTCCTTTTGCTGTAAGAGCTGGAGAGGGTGATGGGCCAGGCAGCTGAGACCTGGCTGCAGACCTAGCTTCTGCCTCCTCTTTGTTCCCCTGTGGGCATCCTAAGCCATAGTAAGGCTCAGATGTACCAGGGCCAGGCTTCATACAACAAGGGTCTTAAATTCTGAATCAGGCAGCTTCCATTTGAGGCAGAATCATGCTCCTTTGTCAGAGTCTCTTGATAAATCCTTCTGCCGTTTATAAGATGTCCTTCATCTCTTTAATCTGCCTGCAGTCTGTGTCCAGGGCCTTGTCTCACTTGAGCTCCTGTCTCGGTAGTCTTCACGTCTGTCATCCACGTTTCCATCTGTGGGAGATCATAGTCTAACTTCCCCAAACCTGTAATTGGTTCATGAACTATTTTGTCCCTATTTGTGTTCTCTTTTTGGTGTAAATTGTACTTCCTTTGAAAATTTTCTGGAAGTTCGTTACTTCCTTTTAATATTATCTTGTTTATAAATTTTAATTGTTTTCTGGAGATATTAAAAGAGTAATTACTGGATTTTTTTTAAATACAGGAGCTAGTTTGTTTAATCAGATATGCTTTGTATTCATCACTTACGTCATTTTTTTTCTAGGCACAAACTATATTTAAGTATAAACAAATTTCAGTTCACTCTGAAAATTATTTAAATGAGCATTTATTTATGATATTTAGGATTTGACTTGTGTGTACCATAAAAATCAGCTCTGTTGTATTAGTAGGAACGTGAAGCATATAATTGAGAGATTCTAACTTGCTGATCAGTACTCAAAGTGTATGAAACCATATGCCACTAAATTAACTGTGGAGAGTCCTTAATTTAAAATCTTTAGCGTAGCCAGGAAGGTGTTCAGACCTCAGGAAGAACCAGTCTGTGAGCTAATTATTGTGGAGAATCACTGGTTTGCAGTGCTGAAACTTGACTCTGTCATGACTTTTTACACCATTCCAAGTTACTGGAGCAGTTGTTTTGGGTTAATGAACAGAGTATGTTCACACTGACATATTTATTATATTAGAACAACTCTCTGCTGCTTTGAAAGGCATTGCCACTTTTCGTTCCAATTCTTTACTCTGTCCTGGGTCCCACAGAACTGATCAGAGCCCTGCCTGGCCGGTGGGACCCACTGACAAGTCCCTGCCAGCTGGAACCACAGAGGCCCGTCAGGCCTTTCTCTCCTCTTCACCTCTCCACAAGTGCCCTACATCCAACCTAGGCCTTACCTGCTGAGGCTCACCCACTGCCATTGCCCCACCAGGATTTGGCGGCTTCTGCTGCCTTCCTCACACACACTCTCTTGCTTTCCTCATACTCAATGAGGCATTCAGATCCCGGACCAGGTTTTTCTTAACCTTGGGTCCATAGGTGCACCCCAGGTTTCTTGTACTCTTGAGATTATTGCTGAATATTTGCATGTACATGGAGAGAAAGTCCATAGTGGTCATCAAATTGCAAGGGACTCCACAACTTAATTTACAACCACTGGTCCATGAGTACCAGAGGAGACCCCCTCTCTCTTCCCTTGGATTGAAAGATGAATTTAGAAAACTAGGTTTAATCCCTGATACCTCAAAGGAATGACCCCAGCTCAGCTGTTTGGGGTCACTACAAAAGCTCATAAAACAGATTCCAGAACTCTCCTCTTCATCCACAGACTCAGAGTTCTGGAGGAGGGCGTATGGGGATGCAAAAACTTGTATGTTTTCAAGACCTGGGCTAATTCTGATGAGCCAGACAGATGTTTAAAACTCACGGCCCTGTATCACTCCACGCCACTGCGGGTTTCTCTCCCTGTTAGCTAGACAGTTTCAGGACATATGGGTGCTAACAAAGAGGTTGAGCTCTTCAACCTGCAGAGGCCTTTCTATTTTCTGTCTCCTCTGCCAGTTCAAGAAGTCACTTCCAAAGGTGATTAGAGAGAAAGGACCCCTTGCCACCCCCTTCTCAACTATCCAGGCTATAAAAATCTCTATGAAGCTGGATCTGGGTACTCTTGGAGATCTGAAACCACCTTGTTTCAATATTCTGAAGACATTGTTTGAACTGAAAAGCTCAGACAAAATAAAATTTTACTCCCACGATCCCTTTTCAAACTTGTTTTCTTCCAGGCGGCACACCCAGGTAACCACGAATTTTAGAGTTTTTAAAAGAAATGTGAAATTGAAATGATTATATCCCAGCATGACTCAGTGTAGGTGAAATGGAATAAAAATTGGTGTTCTTTGAGGACCTGGACCCAAATCACAAAACTTTTACATTTCGTTTAAATTTGAAAAATTGGCTGCGTTTTTTGGTATATTGGTTTCATTACTGGCTCTTAATGCTTTGGATCTCAGCATCAATCCTGAGCCTGGGCTTCCCAGCGAGCAGGGCAGTGGGCTCTGACTTGGGAAGGCTGTTTGCTGGTCAGTCTCTCTCACTACAAAGTTTGCTTCCAGATGTTGTGAGCCAACATGGGGCTCTGCCACGTGTGGTTTATGTGGGTGCTTTCTGCAGTGGCGTGTATCACATTGTAATAAGTCAGTTCACTCGTCCTGAAGAGCATTCTATGTTGAAGTAAGTATCAGCAACATGAATGTTTACACTGGGGAATCAGCATGTTTGCCACCGGAGGGCTCAGCTGCCTCAGAGCAGCTGAAGTGCCTTCGTGAGGCTTCTTGGGGAAGAGGCAGCCAGGCAACCAGACCTCTTCTCCATGTGGTCAGCCACCTTACTGCGAGCTGCGGGCGCAGCTGCTCTAAGACTGAGTTGCTCGTGTTTGAACTGTGTGCTGCTCCTTAACCATCCGTGTTGCCCTCCATTTCTGTGCAGATTGCAGCCCCCCTCCTGAAGAGTCCAGCCCAGGTACGTGGTTTCTGTTCAAGGCTCTGCCGATGGCTTTTTAATATTCAGGTAGCATTTGTGCTAAGTTATCAAACGTTACCTTATGTTCTTGGAGTTGGGAAAATATTTTAGGACCTCCTTCGTTGTGAGGAATGTAAGACTTTTCATAGGTTTGGTGCGGGACCAGTTGGGCTGAGAGAATTGTGGCATGAAGCAGGCTGCCATGTGTATTTTTTTACTTTTACATTCTAAAACCTTTTCAAATGATTAATGTTTCTCGGTGCATTGGGCTTCATGAAGTGGGTGACCTGATTTAGAGAGTTAATGCATTCAGAAATACTTCCTGCATATTCACCTGAACTTGTGAGCGTTACCCTGAGGACACAGTCAGATAATATGTCTCCACCCAAGTGCCGTGACGTTCGTCATCACGCAGCATCCTCTCGTCTGAGTCTGGGTGCAGCTTTCAAATTCTTACCAGACGTCACTAGGGGCTTCGGTTGGAGTTAGTGCTAGAAATGTAATCTTTTTGCTGCATTTGCATGTAAAAACCGTGTGTACAGTTCTAGTTCAGGGGTTAGCAAGCTATACCTCTGAGCTAAATCCTGTCCAAAGGATTACAGCCTGCTCTTGTAAAAAGCATTTTATTGGAAACCAGCTGTGTCCAACTGTCCATGTATCATCTATGGCTACTACAAAGAAAGTTTGCCAACCCCTGATCTAGTTCATGTTGAGTCTCCTGGATATGGCTTGTGGTTTTCCCACAGTGAGCATGAGCCCTCCCCAAATAATATGGTTTGATTTCTTTGTTTTCTTATATTTCAAAAATGGGCTACATGATCTGATGCTTGTGTATTTCTGGATATAAATGTAAGATAGCAGGACTCCTGCTTTATATCTAGAGTGCAGCAGATTGATGCTTGTGGGATTGACAAAGCTATTCCTGTCAGTCGTTAGTGAAGCCTATCCACTCACACAGCACCATGAAGCAGCTCGTGTGGCCACTCCTGACAGCAATCCCAGAACCCTATTTGAAGTTAGTACATTGGCAGGCTGATCTGATTGCGCACATCTTACCCTCCCAGTTTGCTTTTAGTTCCTTCACGGTTTCTCTTTTTCAAAAAGTCAGTGTAGCCTTGAGCAGGTCTTGGGCCTCGACCCCCTCGACCCCCTCGACCCTCAAGGTCACTGAGGCCTTGGTAGATGCACAGTTAATCTCGGTTTCCTCCTCCTCATTGCCTCTCCTGGGCTCATGCGTGATTCTCCTCCTTCATATCTGTCTCTGGGCTTCCAGTACTCCTCAGCTGACCTCCACAGCAGGCTAGTGCTTCGGACCAAGCCAACTGTCCTCTGAGCCTCAGTGGTGGTGAAGTCTGGGACCTTGCCCAGCAGCCAGGGCCAGGAAAGGGCTGGTGGTGTGTGCACCTGCCCCACAGAAGCCCAGGGGTTCTTCTCACCTCTGGACTTCCTGAAGTTTGTAGAAATAATTGAAAGTCTCATGGGTTCCCAGGCAGCACACAGACAGTGCCTGGTTTGTAGAACCCTCCTTGTTTTATACCAGCTGTGCCATTTTCAAAAGCACTGGTGGCTTTTCCACAGTTGATATTAAGTAGTCCCCTGCCAGAAGTTCCTTTTGGTTTTCCAAAAGCTATATTTCATCTGGGTTAAAACACACACACTTACAAACACCCATACATACTCTCTCCCTTTCTCCCCTGCTTACTAATGAGAAAAAAAATGCAGAAGGAGAATGTGGATTTGAAAGAGCCTTTTGGAGTTATCTAAAGTAGTATGGTCCATGGATTGACTACCAGGCAGTGAATGTTACAAGTTAGTAACTAGATAAAGAGCTTGCCCCAAAAAGTGGATCAGCAACATCATTCAGGACGTTGTTGAGTTGAACTGATTTTTTTCATAGAAAGACTTTCTCAGTGAAGGAAGCAGAGGGGAAACGCTTCACCAGCTCCAGCGTCCCAGACACCTATAGTTGTCTAGGTCCTGGGTAGAAATTATGTTACTGCTCATGAAATTCATTTTGTTTAAACTTCTTTACTGTTGATTTCTGCTCACATTGAAAAAACATGTTACCCACCAAGCCCTACTCTCTCCGTGGCAGAAGCAGTCTGACATGATAGAAATAACACGGAGCTCAGAGTCAGCCAGACCTGTGCACAGATGCCAGAGCTTTCTGGGGAAAGCAACCTCTCTAAGTCTGTTTCCTTGCCTGTATTAATAAACCTCTCTCTGGGGATTAAATGAGAAAACAGTTACAAAGCGAGGTACTAACAAGTGTTGCATAAATGGTGGTTGATGCTCTTATTGAACCATCCAGATAAGTTTGAGCCCTTCCCCAGCATACGTCACATTCACCCCACCCAGGTCCACGTCTCCTTTTGTCTAGGACAAACTTCTGAATGCTTTTTAACCATCCTTTCTGTACCTCAATGTTTTTCTTTTTTTTTCCTAATGTAGCAAAATGGAGTCATCCCTTTATGAATTTAGTGTGAAGAGAAATAGGCAAAGTGAAAAAGTTGTACGGAGAGAGCTCGCTTCGTAAAATAAGACCACTTGTATATTCTGAACATTTTCAGAGTAAAATGATTTGCATACTAATTATATATGCATGTGCTTGATGAGTAGAAAAGCAAAGTAAAATTGGCAACATTTGCTCTAAAAGCATTTACTTCTTAGTGAAGAATAGTCTTAATGGCTGCCTGCCTCTCCCCAAACTATTTGGCTAGAAAAACCTAATCACCATTGGCCTTTTTTGATAGACACTAAATGTAATTGACATGCATTCAACAGAGTTTTTCAAAGAAATAAAAATATGGTCTCTGAGAATCTGAGAGGAAGAGACTTGGACATTATGTAGTGCTGCTCTCATGTTTTACCAAAAAGGACCTATGTGGCTGAGGGGTTGGGGGACTTTCCTATGGTCCAACACTTCTCAGTGGTGGCCGGAGTGTGGGACTCACATTTTCCACTTCTCAGTCCAGAGTTCTTTGTTACCATGATTTATTTGCTAAGACCTTTCTGCTATGGACTTTCTAAATTTAAGCCTGCTTTTTTCCATTACAGATATAAATCCTTGTCCACATACTGTATGCCTGCATATACAGTTAGATCATTTCCAACTTTTAAATATCTACATGTACTTAAAAATCCTCATTAACCAAATACTGAGCATAGGGACGTTCTTTTGCATGATTCAGGTGTTTCTGTAGGTTTGTTTCTTAACATAGTGCTAACCATACAGTTTGAGAGAGCAGAGCCAAGCCTCCCTTCTCTCAGTCTTTTAGATTCTGTTTATCTAAGACAGGTTACCCTTTGGTAGCTGCATGGCTCCCGCAGCCCTGTGGCCTTCCCTGAGTGCAGTGACATGTTCTGGGGCATTCTGTGGCTCAAACCCTCGCCCTCAGGGGTGTGCACTGCCCAGTCTTCATTCCACAGCTTCTCACCGTATTTGGAGTGGTGGGTTCACCAAGGGATGATGATCAAATGCCTATTTCTAGGCTTAGTGACTTGTTAAAAATAAAAAACTGATGAGGGCATGTCTTTTCTTTTAAACGTCTTCTAACTACAAAGGCAAAAAGAGCCAAAACCAAAGATATCTTTCACCCTGTTTTTCTCCCTTGAGTTTCTATTTTTAAAAAGTTGTTTTGGGTCAGAGTTTCCTTGTATTCCTGAAAGAAAAGTAAGCTAGAAATAAATGGCACCAGGCAAGGAAGATGGGGGCAGGGTAGAAAATGAGTGAAAACTCAGAAATTGCATGGAATGTCTTTTCCTTCAGATGTGGCAAGTGAGGGTTTAACACAGTTGTACACAGGCTGGACAAGGGCAGAGTTGCTCCTTTGCACCAGAAGAACAGGGGTCTCTGCCTTCGTACCTGGGTCAAGAGAAGTGAGGTAACAGAACTTTCCTGGTGTCCTTCCTTCCTGGGTGGAGGAACCACAGTGCTGTGGAAGGAGATTGGCCTCTGCAGACAGAATATTTTCTGGCCTCATTGTGACTTGAAGAAGCTTTTTTGTTGTTTTCCCTAAAAGGCATAGTCTTGAGTACTTATGTGTAGGGTCCTCAATAGGTTTGGGAGGTTAGGCATGCGTCTGTGGGACTGAAGTAGACCTGGAGTTTGAGGTTATTGGAAAGACTCAGGGCTGGAGGGTTAGAGACTGGGCTGGCTCCAGACAGAGTGTGGGCCAAGCAGAGCTAGAAGATGTGGAAAGGGGGGGTAGTGGAGAGGGAGAATGGGGAGGACACTGTGGTGCCTAGGGGTTGGGTGACTTACTAAGTTGCCAGAACCTTATTCTTAGGTCTTCCTTCCTAAATGTCATGACCCCTCCACTGTGCACAGGGGAGTGGAGTGAGGCCCTGTACCCGCTGCTCACCACCCTCACGGACTGTGTGGCCATGATGAGTGACAAGGCCAAGAAGGCAATGGTCTTCCTGCTCATGCAGGATAGCGCGCCCACCATAGCCACCTACCTGAGCCTGCAGCACCGCCGTGACGTGGTCTTCTGCCAGACGGTAAGCCCCAGGAGCGCCACCAGAGGCCACGGGGACCTCCACCTCAGAAGGTTCAGGATGCCCCTTTACCTCCCTGATCACTTGTAAAAAACCACAGGTGGCCATATTTCCTCCTGGCTGTTGTTTCTAAGTTTATTTACTAGAGGTCTACATTTCAGCACAGGGAGGAAACCTACTTGATCAGTATGCATTTGTCTCCCTGAAGAACTGGCACCTACAGAATCTACTGGTTCTGCTCCCTACACCAAAATTGCAAATGGCGCAGGCATCATTGCCGCCTTTTTCCCTCTGCAAAGGAGTTCAGTGCGGGCAACATGGATGCTTGCTGTCGGTGCAGTCTTTTTTCTCTTAAATAAAATAGTAGGTGCCTTAGTTCTATGGCTTCTTGCAGAACTCTGTTTTAATGATTTTTGTTATCTTTCAGACAAATGAATAGTTGAAATGTATGTAACAAGTTAAACAGATGCCAGCAAACAAATTAATAAAGCGAACAGTGACTTAGGGTCAGGCTGGTTCTCTGCAGTTCCCCAACCCATCCCTGGAGGCCCGTTTCATCCCACAGAAAATATCCCTCTGAAGAAACTTTGAGTGACCATGTTCTTGTCCACTCCTGTTTTTTGTTGTGATTAACTCAGTTTCCACCCAGAGATGGTATCGATTTGTGAGTAGATAGACCCTTTCACTGTGGGGAATTAATTCTGGACTTCTAGAAGGTTCCAGCCCAGGAATAACTCTAGGCAGGTGAGGTCCAAAGCTGGGCCAAAATCAAATCTAACTTTGGGAGCGACAGGAGCAGCAAGCCCAAGGTGTTAGGCATCCTCCCTGTGGTCTCTGCCCTCCACAGTCCCAGAGCCAGGGCACTCCCCACTCCCCAGGGTTACTGCTAGACAGGAGGTACCACTGCAGCCCCTTTGAGCAGTGGAAGCAGAGGAACTTGGGGCAGGGGCGGGGCATGAGCCCACTGTTATTTGGTGAGCAGGTATCTGACCCCCAAACCACTTCACCCTGTGTCCCTCCAGCTGACTGCTCTCATCTGTGGCTTCATCATCAAGCTGAGGAACTGCCTGCATGACGACGGCTTCCTGCGGCAGCTCTACACCATTGGGCTGCTGGCCCAGTTTGAGAGCCTGCTGAGCACCTATGGTGAGACCGATGGGCCCTGCTCACACCTGGCACCTCTGGGGGCTGCATCAGGAGCCACAGTTACCTGTGCGAATTCCATCTTTTCTTCCCAGATATTTTTCTGATTACACAAGTATAGTGCGTGCTGATTATTAATAAAATAAATCCAAATATCACCAAAACACATAACAAAGAACCAAATGACAGTTATACAGACATACCTTGGTTTGGTTTGTTGTTTGTTTGGTTTGTATCTTTTTTAAAAAAATTATTATGGGTGCATTATAGTTGTTGTTTGTATGTATCTTGAGGGTCTTTCTAGCTGAGGATGGATGATAATTATTTAACCAGTAACTTCCTGTAGGACATGTGGGTTGTTTCTGACTTCTTCCTATTCAGCCAGTGCTGCAGTGGCGTTGGGCATGTGAGGCTCTGCACTCCTCTGCAGCTACTGAATGACTAGACGGAGAGTTTGCTGGGTCAAAGGGTAGGAATATTCTAAAACTTAATAGATATTTTCAAATTGCCCTCCGAAAAGGCTCTCTTCTTCTTACCCTTGTTTTCTGTTTATTTCTTCTGAGAAGGTGAAAATGGACCATTTTTTTAAGTATTTAATCTTTGGAGTTCTAGGACATCAAATAGACATCAAGCCCTGTGTAAGGGAGGATCTGGCCATGGCAACACTGTTGTACTTTCTCTCTCCATTTTTAAAGAGCTGGCTTTGCCTTCTGAATTCCACACATTTCTGTTTCCCCCTTCACACCCCTGTGCTTGCCCAGAAAAGGGTGAGGAAGGATGGTGCATCTCCCCCATCTGCATTTTTTAATGTGGCCATGGGATTTCAGTAGCAGTCCTCTCAGAGAAGTGAGTCACAGGGAAAAAGGCTCAGAGACCCCTACCGGGTCCACACCTGCACCCTCTCCTGTCACAGCCGGGCCTGAGCTCGTTGCCTTTCTTCTGCACCTGCCACGTCCACAGAGAGAGTGGCAGGGCCCTCTGCTGACAGCCCCTTCCCTCCCTTGCATCTAGGTGAGGAGTTGGCGATGCTGGAGGATATGAGCCTTGGAATCATGGACTTGAGGAACGTGACCTTCAAAGTCACTCAGGCTGCTTCTAACGCCTCAGCGGACATGCTGCCTGTCATCACAGGAAATCGGTAGAAATGTTGGTTTAAATTTCTCTGGGCTAGAGTGGTGTTTTTCATTTATGTTTATCTCATGGGATGCGCTCTTCCTTTACAAATTTTTATTCTATTTAATTTTGTTAAAAATGCTGGTTTTAGCCTCCTACGTTAGTGTCACTCCTTAAAGATCTGGCTGACGGTTTGGCCATCACTGAGCCAGGGGGCCGGTCTGGGCTCTGGCACTGAGGCGTGCTCAGGCCCCTCCTGGCCCCAAGGTCACAGCCTCACCCCTGCTTTCCCTCTCTCCACCTCTCTCCAGCGATGGGTTTAACGTGCGGGTCCCTCTGCCAGGCCCGCTGTTCGACGCCCTGCCCCGGGAGATCCAGAGTGGCATGCTGCTGCGGGTGCAGCCCGTCCTCTTCAATGTGGGCATCAATGAGCAGCAGACGCTGGCCGAGAGGTGCGTGCCAGCCCCTCGGGGACTGCAGTGGCTGGGGCAGCCATGGAGATGATGTAGAAAGTGTGCTTACCTAACTTGTCGAGTTCCAAGTGCTACATGGACTTTATCATCCATCCTTCCTTTGGCAAACATTCTTTCACCCCATGGCTGTGTACCTAGCATTGTTTTTGGTGCTGGGGACATAAAGATGACCCAGATGGGATCTCTGTCCTCAAAGGCTTGTCTGGTGGGAGAGAGTGATGCGGGTGATGGAGATAAATAAACACAGGGATTATGGGCCCCCACGTAGGGGTACCCAGTGGGGTCCAAGGGCACTGTGAAGGCTTCCTAGGTGGGAGAGGATGGCTGAAATGGGTTTTGAGGTATGAGTAAGGATTAGATAAGAAGGTAGAAGAGAGACTGGGCATCTCAGGCCAAGAAGAGTGAGCAAAGGCCTGGGTTCAAAAGGCCTGTAGCAGGAATATGGCATGTCATTCTAGAGGCCTAATTTCCTTACCAGCAAGTACTTTAAGATATCTTTTGATACTAAAATACACGGATTATGCTAAGTTACATGTGTCGTGTAAATGACAACACAGGAGAGGCTTTCATTTCATTTTGGAGAGAGAAACAGTATAGGGGCCAGGGCCACCAGGTTCCAGGCAAGGATCCACAGTGCTGAGGGCAGAGAGGCCTTGTATGCCAGGCTGAGTCCTGCCTTGACCCTAAAGGCTCACGCCTGGTGAACACTCCCCAGGATCACTTGCCATGGAGCGGAGTCATGTGTACCTGTGTGTGCACACACGTGTGTCGGGGAGAGAGGCTGACTTGGGTGTGTGTAGCCTATAATGGCTTTCCACTAGTAAATGAAAGTCTCTCCTGTGTTGTCATTTACATGACACATGTAACTTAGTATGATACGTGTATTTTAGTATCAAAAGATACCTTAAAGTACTTGCTGTTAAGGAAATTTGGCCTCCAAGATGATATGCCATATTCCTGCTGGGTCTTTTGAACCCAATAAATGGTCAGTGTCCACTGACCCCTAGGTGTAGGGTCACCCCCACCTAGGAAATATGTTGTGATTTCTGGGAGACATTGAAGAACATTGAGTAGGGCAGAACACAATCAGTTTACATTTTAAGTAGATCATTTTGCTGGCAAGTGCCAGGAGGAGGTGAGGGGGCATAGAAGGTGAGGAGTGTATGAGGAGGCTGCTGGAAAGAGTCCAGGCCACAGGCAGGCAGTCACCCAGGCCCGGGCAGGGAGTATGGTGCGTGTTGTGAGAAGGGACAGACTGGAGAACTATGGAAGGCCGTGGTCTTCCAGTGGGGCTGAATGGGAGAGAGGAGAGTAGACCAGACACACCCAGCCTACTGGATCCAGGGAGTGAGGTGAGTGGTGTCACCCACTGAGCTCATGAACCAGGAGAGGGGTCATGTTCAGGGGCAGATGGTGAGCTCAGCTTGGGCTGAGGGCGCCAGCCCAGGAAGCAGAGCCCAAAGGTCTGAGCAGAGCTCAGGAGCCCATGTCAGGGAGGGTGGCAGCCTCACGGGAGCCCCAGCAAGGAAGCAGTCCAGGGGAGAGAGAATGTCACTCCCTGTGTGCAATAGCTATTGATCCCAACGGCTCTGCAAGAGCAGTTTCTAGAGAGGGTTGAGGCAGGGCCAGATGCAGGGAACAGAGGATCAGGAAGGAGGATGTGCCACTGAGGGTGGGAGGGACTGGAAGAGTGCAGGGCTTGGCTTTGTTTCTTCGTTTGTTCCCAGGATACTGGCAAGCCGGGCTTGCTATGAACTGAGGGGAGGGCACCAGTTCATTTTTTTTTTTTTTTTTTTTGTTTTAATAATTTTTAAAAGAAAGGTAAGAGCACCACTGTATTTCTCCCCACACAACTTAAACGAGGAAGGTTGAGAGACACCTGACACACTGGACTGAAAAAGACAGAGACTGCTGTTCAGCTGTGCCTCTGTCTCTGAACAGCAGAATATGTTATCTGATAAGCACAGGCCATTACAATGGAAGTTTATGGATTTACAATCTCAGATTTATTTATTTTGAACCTGGTGGATGGAGGAAAGGAAAGAAGGGCAAACTCATAATTGTCTACACCATTACAAAAATAAAATTCACTCTAGTGGTGGTTCTGAAAATATAAGGCTTTACTTATTAATAAGCATATCAAAGAAATCAAATGATCTTACCTTCAGAGACATCTAGAAAGATTACCTAAACATGAGTGAAATTAAAAAAAAATTAACTGGCCATGGAGATGGGAGGCCATGGTCCTGGCATCAGGGACGGTCCCCAAGGGAGCAGACACCTAGAGGAAATGCCATCATGGGCACCAAGGGTGGAGGAGCTGTGCCCCACAGGAGGAAGTCCTGCCCTCTGAGAGGCATTGCAGGGCCCTAAAAAGGCTGATACTCAGAAAGTCACTCAGCAGGGAACTGCTGGGGCTGCCCTGGGAACCCAGCACTTGGACCTCAGGACCTGCATTTTTAATGACCACCTTGTGCCTGCCTTGTAGGTTGCGTTTCATGATCTTTTCCTTTAGGCATTTGGCACATGCTCATTTGTAGCATGTGGTGGGGGTGGGGAGGGTGTAGACAAAGTGAACCTGCATGATGGGAAGAGTGAGGAGGGCCTCTAGTCAGTGCTAGAGGGACAGTCCATCAGATTGGAGTACAGCGCTGTGCCCTTACTCCGCAGCCATACCCACTGCCATCCCCTCTGCTAATTCCCCCTGAGATAGGAGGACATAGGGACTGTGAGCTGAATGGCCATGAGTAGGGGTTCCTGTGCCACACAGGACAGGACCCTTCAGTCTCTGGGTCTGGTGTGGCTCATGTTCTGATAATCTCTTAGGAATGTCTCTGACAGATCATACATGGTTCCTGCCAACAGAATGTATTTAAACTTCACCAACACTGTAGAGATGACTATGCTCAGGAGGAGGAAAGTGGTTTAGAATTTAGATGTGCATAATTACTGTTTGAGAGAATCAGCATTGTTAGCTTTCATGCAACTGTATTCATATTAGAAGGTGACATTAGCCAACTAATGGCGTCCCCTTGTAAATTCCCAAGGTTTGGCGATACGTCTTTACAAGAAGTCATCAACGTGGAGAGTTTGGTGCGGTTAAATTCCTACTTTGAGCAGTTTAAGGAAGTTTTGCCTGAGGATTGTGAGTAATTCTTCACTTGCGGTGGGTTTTCCCTGCTGGTCTTTTCCTCACTGAGTGGCCGAGCTCAGACTGTCTGCTTCCTTACGCCGCCTGGCTTGTCCCGCTTCCTTGTGTCCGTGTGTGCCTGCCCAAGCACCTGTGTGTGTACGACTCTGCAGTGTTCCTTTCCTCCCTCCTACCCCCCCCACACACACAGCCTCCCCCCATTCACCTCTTCAGACTGCCTGGCTTGAATTCCCTCCCAGAGAACCTTCCCTGGGCTGCAGCCCTTCCTCATCTCTGCTGTTGATTCTCCTCTAACCTACATGACGTGGGCTTTCCCACACACTGTCGTAGTCATTGACATTGATGGATGCATGCAGTGGTGTGCATCGTGCACTTGCTGGTAGGACATGAGGGATCACAGAGGCAGGAGCCATATTTGGCCAGGCGAGTTGCCCGTGTACCTGCCTCCATGATGCTTAGGAGTAAGATGCTGGGTAGACATTGTTGGGTGTTTAGTGGCAAAATGCCCCATCACAGCCTCCCCTGGAAGTGGTGGAGAGGTGACCGTAGTCTTCCCACTGCTGACATGTAGCTCTGTGTCCCTCAGTGAGGATGCTGCAGCGAGGACTCTGGAAGTTACAGAACTCCCGGAAGAACCCAGGGGATGCACGGCACTATCTTTACACATGGAATTCTCTCCTAGATTCCACCCAGTGAACATTCCCTGAACACCTGCTGTATGTAAAGCACTATAGGACCCAATGGTGAATGAGACCCTGCCTTGGAGGAAAAGCCACCCAAGAGCATCCCACCTTTCTGTGCAGGTGCTGCTACAGTCACTGAGGGTGCCACATGATTCAAGGAGACACATCCCCACCTTGAGTTACACTAGCGTCCTCTAATAGGGGTCTCCAAAGAGGGAAGACAACATCCACATCAGCTGGGAAGACACAGGCAGCTTCATTTGCTTTCTGTTGGGAGGCCTGGTAGATCTCAGAGTTCAGGAATAGTAGTAGAACAGTACTGCTGGTGGACCCCGTTACGGGCCACTGTTACGCCAGACGCCAGGCGCCAGTCTAAGCGCTTACACACGTTTCCTCACAGAATCCCACGGCAGCCCTGGGAGGTCGGTGCTCATGTCTGTGTCCAGGTGAGGAAAGGTGCTGCCTGGCTCTGAAGCCATCCTGTTAGGAGAGACTGCTGCAGAGGACCTCCAGGCCCAGGCCAGGAGTCTGTATTACTTTAGTGGTGTTTGGTAGGGAAGCAATGCGAAAAAGCTGCCTTTTCACAGATTCATCGAGCAAGAAAGTGCTATTGGATGGGAGGAGGGGACACAAGCCACTGGTAGATGGATGACACATTGTTTCACTCTCTGACTCCAACCTGGGGCAACAGTGGGCTTGGAAAGAAGGGGCAAGGCATTAAGGAGGGCTCGGGCTGAGGACCAGCTCATTAGCAGCCATCTGACACTGATGTCGGGGAAGTGCCAGCCATGGAGGGATGAAGACCTGGTGCTGGGCTGGGACGCTGGAGCTGGTGGCAGCAGCAGTGGTGGGTGGGCCGACAGGAGAGGAGTAAGCACAGCGCGGCCCCCCACTGAGCTTGTGACATGGGCAGACGGCCCATGGGCAATGTGGATGTGGAGCCACAGGGTGGGGCCCTTCGTGGCTGAGGGCACTGAGGGGCAGAATGAGAAGGGGGCTGAGGACGGTATCTGAGGCTGGGTAGGAAGAAGGGATTCAGTAGACGGGCCAGAGAGGGTATTTACTGGCAAGTGGGAAGTAGGTGGCCAAGGAGGCAGAAGCCAGGGGCATGGGGCACTGCGGTCTCTGGGTTTGTGGACAAGGACCCCCTGGTGAGCTCAGGGGACAGTCTCAGTGTGGCGAGGGGTGGGCCAGGGGAGCAAGTGGTGACGAAATGGCGCTGCCTTGAAATGGACCCCTCTGTCCCAAAGATGGGCAACATCGTGATGGTTGGGGCTGTGGGAGGCTGGACACAGCACTGGAGCTCCAGGGGTGACGGTGGTGTGCTTAAAGGCCCAAGGGAAGGAGCCAGAGAAAACAGGCTGGAAGGTACAAGAGGGTGACGGAGCTACAGACCAGCTCCTGGAGAGCCCAGGGCGGACGGTGCCATGTCAGGGAGGAAGGAGAAGGGGTAGGAACGTGAACGGAGTAATACAGGAGCTCAGGCGCGTGGTTCCTCAGGGGAACAGGGGTTCTTTTTACTGAACATGTGAGAGGTGAGCACAGAACAGGGGCCTGAAGGAGTGAAGGAGACTTGGTGTGGGTGCAGCTGGAGCCCTGGAGGCCGTGGCTTAGCCCTGGCCACAGCAGAGTTCCCCAGAGAGCCAGAGACAGTACTGATTCCTGGGCCCCACCCTAGAGTATGGTGGGCAGGGCCTGGGTACCGGGGTCTCAGAAACTTCCCAGTGACCCCCATGTGCCTCAGCCAGGTGGAGCACATGATGTGAAGAGGCTCCTCCAAGGCCTCAGCTGTAGGTCGGCTGCGCGTGTGCGAGGAGCCCTGTCCTGAGGCATCCTCACCTTCCGCAACAACGATCACAGTGAGCGACACATCTGTCGAGGCCTCGGTGTCAGCCAGGTTCTCTGCTACCAACTTTACGTGGATTATCTAACCTGGCCCCATAGCTGCCCAAGAGGTGGTGCTGGTTTCACACCCCCTTGGCAGAGAAGAGGCACGGAGGGCATCTCCCCAGCAGCCCAGTCAAACCCAGACAGTGTTTTCTGACTCCTGGGGGCACCAGGGAGCCATGGCGGTGGGGAGAGGGGGGTACACTGAGGATGGAAGGAGTGCTAGCAGTGAGTGGCAATGTCAGCAAGGCAATGTTTGCGCTCAGCATCGTGGAGGACCTGGGAGATGTTAGACTAATGACGGAGGCTGAGGAAGGGTGAGGCCTGTGGGAGCAGAAGCAGCCCCGGCTGGACCTCCCAAGTGGAGCCAGCAGACTGGACCATGACCCATGGAGGTGGGCATCCATGGCCTATGACCCGTCAGCCCCAGGAGAACTGCTGGTCTGTGAGGCTGAGAAGATGGAGCCCACCCAGCAGAATCCCCCCACGTCTGCCCAGTTCATCAGTGCACAGGTATTCACTAAACTGGGCTGCCGGAGGCGGCTAGGAAGAAGCCACGATTGATCTCGGGAGGTGAGATCATGCTGTCTCCTCTGGAGGGTGAGTGCCCCAACCCGCTTGGAGCCTCCTCTGGGCTGAGCCCCTTACAGGCAGGGGCCTTCTTTCTATTTCTTTGTATCTGGTCCCATCCCCTGGACAGCGCACTACCAGGAGCGTGAGATGATTAGCACAGGGTCCTATGTGCATCAGAAACGGTGTATGGTGGGCACTATGTGTAGTTAGACTCCAGATGGTTTTATTTGGGGATTCAGGCACTGTGGCTATTTTCCCTAGCCATGACCTTGATGTCTTTGTTGATCCCAGTGTTTGAAAATCTCAGAGTGCCTTTAGGAGTGGTTTATTTTCCTAGATTTTGTCCCGGGTTTCCTAGGCGAGATAATCTGATGGACGTTCAGGCTCAAAGGTGTCCTGGAAGGGCGTGGAGACTGCCAGAGTGGAGGAGGAGTGCTGTTAGAGCAAGGAGAGGCCTCCCTGGGTCCGTCAGAAATGCATTTCTCCAGTTGTAGGCTGAGGTCCCCCTGGAGGAGGCTACATGTTCCAGATCCCCCCAGGTTTCCAGGCCCACTTGATGGCCAAGACCTGCTGCCTCAAGCATGTTTCACCCTGGTGGAAGTTTTGGAGACCAGATGGGTCTCCCTTCCTCCTAACACCCTCCCTTTGGGAGTGCAGCAGGGAGCACGGGTGTTTACAGGAAGTTCGTTAGGTATTTTGGTGTCCATTCCCTGGCCCCTCAGAAGAGCTGAGAGGAGATAAAGTAACTTTCCTTCAAAGGTGGCACTAAAATGGCAGTGAAATTGAGTGTTCTCCATACTGGTAGCCACGTCCAGTCCCCAGACACTCTCCTCCCTTCTTGCTTTGGCTGCACAGTCAAGATGTTAGTGTTTCCGTGCCACAGCAGCTTACCTGGGTGGCCTCCTACTGTCAGGGGAGAGTTCCTGGGTGCGGCACCTATTCCCACAGACTCCTTTTCTCTTCCAGGCCTACCTCGGTCGCGGAGTCAGACGTGCCTGCCAGAGCTGCTGCGGTTTCTGGGTCAGAACGTGCACGCCCGAAAGAATAAGAACGTCGACATCCTCTGGCAAGCCGCCGAGGTACTCTTTATAGTGAGGAAAAGGCAGTTACTGCTGCACCCACTACCAAAACTCATGACAATAATGTTAACAAATCACAACCTCGGCGGGGAGTGGAGAGAGCACATGTCTCCATGTGGGCTCAAGGAAAGTCGCCGAATATGTTCTAAAACTTGGAAGATGCCGAACCTTGCCTGTGGGTTCATTCCTTTGGGGCTGCCTGAATTCTGATAAGCTTGACACGGTCTGTCCTATGGGGCACTTAACAGCCAGGCTGATGACAGTTGTCACCTTCAGAAGCCTGCATGGTAGCAGCTAAAACCCTCTGCCTCCTACCTCTCTCATTAGGTTCAGAGGGAGACTGTGGTGACCTTTCATATCTCTCTAAACAGTCTTTATCATACATTGTGGTTTTGATCTCCTAGTTTTCCCAAGTCCTTACCCTCAAATATTTTTCATAAATTTACTTCTGGAAATTTTTCAGTCTGAGCCTGGGCATCAGAGCAAGTTCATGGCTAGTCGTTCTCTCACCCATGATGGGGGGTTGAGGTTACCTCTTCTATGCAACAGAGTAACCTGCCCAGCACTGGGACTCAGGCACGAGTGGCCCCAAATGGCATTCTGGCTCCCTGCCTGAGCCTGAGCAAAGGGAAGAGGGGCACAGGAACGAGGTGGCACCACACTGCATACCAGGCCTGGGCCACCCCCCCACATCACACAGCCCAAGCAGCACACGGGGGCATCCCCCGCAGCTGTCCCAAAGCATGACTGTCCTTGTCAGGAGAGTTTTTCTCTGAGTCTCTTCCACAGTAACAGGGGTCTCAGCTGGTCACGGTGCTTGACGGCTGTTTCGAGTAATTTATTAGATCCCATATTCAAGAGGCTGCTTTGTGAAGTTCATCTTTTGGAACGTGCTGCCCATTGTGGGTGTGGGAATGGTCATGGCTGCTGATCATGTTCTGTTGACTTAAGCTTTAAAGAGTGAACATTCCCTTCTGTGTGCTAATCTATTCATTTACCCTGTCAAGTACCCCCACTGAAAGACTGTTGGAAAACATGGAATGGGTCAGTCTGCCGATCTCCCCTCTCTGGGCCAGGCTGCCCTGTGAGTCTTTTAGTTGCCACAGAACACATTTGGAAGTATCAAGTGAAAGAAAGCGCAGCAGGTTTCACAGGCCTCATTTTTCGAGTATTCTCTTGGTTTTGGGGCTTCATCCGTCATGGCTTGCTCAGGCCAGGCCCAGCACATATGGCGCAGGGTGGGCACATGCCTGCCATGGGGCTCCTCTACTTCCTTTTATTTTGTTTTCTCATGGGGCTGCTAGACATCCCTGACCAGACTCTTACAGTCTCTTACACAAGCACCTTTGAGAGACTTTAGACAAAGAGCAAGCTTTTCCCACATGCCACAGAGAGTCCAGAGGGTGACACAGCTACATCTCTGAACAGTGACAGAGGACATGCAGTCACTCATTCACTCTCCTTAGAGTAAACACACAGACACTTTACAGACAGGAGCAGATGCGCAGATCTTGGGCATACCTTGTTTGGGAACCGTGGTTCTGTTTCTCTATTGCTATATGATAGAAAATCATTAAATATGAGGACAATGGACCATCCCCTGTCACCAGAACAAAAAAGCAGTCCATCCAGTCCTGTATTTTTTTGTTCCCAGTAGAGGCCCCAAGGTATAGAAGCCTAGATGTCAGGCCCACCAAACCCTGGATATCCCTAGAGGGACATCGGGGTGGGACAGGTCAGCAGTGCCACACCACTCAGGTACTGAATCCTCTCATCCCTGATTTGACCAGAGCTGCTGTCGTTTTCTGGGTCTCATTTCTTGTCATTTATGTGTGTGAACAAAGGGTCCCTGGCTAAACAGCTGGGCTGTTTTTAGTCAGGTCTGAGCCCTCATTTCATGGAGGGGGAGACCCAGCTGGCACACCAGAGGTGGCTGGTGCCCCTCTAGGATGGGAATCTGGCACTGCAGCTGCCCTTCTGGACAAGGACCCACCTCTGGCCACCCCGCCTTCCTTCCAGAACCTCACATTAGCTCTGGATGCACCATTTATGAAGTTAAATGTTCTTTTGAAACCGATTTGTAGTTCCACTTTCTGCCACGTGTTTGGGTCATGAACTCTACAGCCTATAGAAATTAGTGAGCATACACCAAGTTCACGCTTGCTTTGTCAGTTATGATTTTACAAATTTGATTAAATTACTCTTTACTAGCTTGGGGTCTGCTTAGGATCTTTGTTTTATTGGTTTTTTTTTTGTTGTTGTTATTGTTGTTTGCTTCTCTTTTTGTCTGTTCCCAAAAGAAGCTTATCCTCCTCCTGCTTGTCCTGACAGAACTCTGGGCCTTTCCTATTTTGTCTTTCCCTGGACGTGGTTCATAGGACTGCGCCATATTCCCAGTAGTAACCGGCATGTTCTTGGCTTTGCTGGCCTGAGAAGCACGTGTAGTCCCCTCTTCAGGGCAGTCAACACAACTAATGTTTTTCTGGAGTACAACAGATACTGGGAGCCTGCCATGGTATAGCTTAGATGGTTTTTCATAAAATTCCAGTGTTGCTCCCACAGGGTGGTATCTGATAAGGTCCTCAATCCCATGTGTGAATATCTTGTGGCCAGATGTTTTGGAATTCACGGGTCTTCAGATTTTAGAAAAGTAATATGGCACACAGTGGGCATTTTTTGTATAATATGGCACACATTACATGTGTGTACTGTCATATACATACATGATTTAATACTCCCGGGGTTGCCTGGCGTAGTACTCTGAAATCAAACTCATAATATTTCTTCACTGAAAAGTATGAATGTTTACATAAAATTGGATAAAGATTATAAATAGTCTCACATCAGCTCATATGTGGTTTTACTGCCAAATGAGGCTGCTACAAACTTAGAAAAATTATTTTCTGTTTTAGAGCTTGCTGGATTTGGTGACTATGTACCTAGGATTATCTCTAGTGGTGCAGAGGAAATGCCCAAAAATATTCTCTCTGTGGAGAAAGAAGGCACACTGAGAAGGCCTTTTCCCAGTCTGGAGGCTTCCTCCACCTCCCACTGTGTGAGCCGTCCCATGTGATGAGGGAAGCCCATTGGTGCCTAATCCTGTGTCGGGGATGAGTATGGCAGGAAGGGCCTGTGGGGCCTGGTGATCAGGAGGTGGCTGAAAGGAAGTGGAACTTCTGAGCTGTTCCCATCTGTGGGGATGAAGGAGGAGAGTGGACATCAGCAGGGCTGTCCCCTACCTTCCAGAAAGGCCTGGACACCTGGCCAGTGGCTTGGGGGCTTCCCCTGAGTGGGTCATTTTCACTGCCCTCTTTCCCCAAGGGATCAGCAGTGAAGGGCTGAACATGATGAGAGGGCCCAGGCCTGGTTTGGAAGGGGACAGCTGGTAAGGGTCAGTGAACAGATGGCAATCCCTCAAAAGGTAGGGAGGCTGGACTGAGAGGGAGCATCCTGTGAGAGAAGGCAGGTCACACGAGGCACAGCAGGGCCCCCGAAAGCTGGTGTTTGTAAGTGACTTGGTTTCTGTCAGCTCTGACAGGACGTGGAGTTGGGGCACAGAAGGGGAGAGTCTGGCCAGGCCTAGGCATCGTGTTTCTGCCCGAGGCCCTTGCTGGGCTGGTCGGGAACCTCTTGTGTGTGAAGGGTACTGCCTTTCCGTGGAGTCCCCCCTCCTAAGCACAGCCCATTTTCCTGTTGCAGATCTGCCGCCGCCTTAATGGGGTCCGGTTCACCAGCTGCAAGAGCGCCAAGGACCGCACGGCCATGTCGGTGACACTGGAGCAGTGCCTGATCCTGCAGCACGAGCACGGCATGGCCCCGCAGGTCTTCACCCAGGCCCTGGAATGCATGCGCAGGTGAGTGCCACCGCCGGGCCGCGCCCTGCCTGCCCTGGTCTGTGTAAACTGCAGATGAGCTGGCACCACTGCGCCTTCCTGCGGGGCCTGCCCTGCATGAGCCCCTGATGCCAGCTGCCACACTTGAGTTTGACAAACTAGTCAAACTATTGGCACTGTCAAATTCAGACAATGTTTTCTTGTAAGGCGAGGGGGAAGAGAGCTGGCAGTCTTTCTGAACAGGACTGCTCTGAAAACCTGTAGACTGACGGGCAAGCTGAGGGTCAGGCAGCTAAGAGGAGCTTGGCTGAAGCCATATGGTACATCCCTTCAGCCACCTGCCTGGCTGTGGGTGTGATTTAGGGCCAGTGCTTTCTCAGCAGGCCTCTGCCGTTGACATCGTATAGCCACATGCATATGTACATTTCCAAACTCGAGTGAAGACACGCGTCTGCAGGTTGCACCGGTTTGCTCCGCTGCTTCTCTAGCAGTCGACACAGTTTGCTTTTATGAGCAAAGTGTCAAATCAGTGTTTTATGGTGACAGCTGTCAGTGTGCTCTGGCGACCTCACCCAATGATGTTCTGATTCTGAGATAGCAGGCGTGTTTGCGGAATGAAACCCAGAACTAAAATTGTCCATTATCGGTCGATGCCTTGTTTCAAGCACTGCTGGGCAGCCCCTACCTCACATACCAAAAGAAAGGATAAGAAACCTGGTTTTCCCGTCTCCTTCAATGTAGTCACCAATGCTGTTAAAGTCTCGTTTCCAACAGTCACTTCTACTGAATGTTCTGTATCATTTGTCCTCTCACCAAATTCTTTAAAGTGTTCAATTCTCTTATCCTTTCTGTATGTTTCTGCTGTTTGACCTTCTCACAATAATGCCATAAAAGAGATGCATGAGCTCCTGCCTCTTGGTAGTAGCATTTTGTAAAAATGGAGTCATTTTGTCCCTGTTTTGTCTTTCCGAGTTCATCTGAACCTCTCTGTTAAAGTTCACCATCCCTCTGCCCAGCCTCAGGGGAGCAATAGAGACTCAGAGCCCTGCTCTGCCATTCTTTAATTTTACTTGCCTTGACTAAGGGCCTGCCCCAGGAGCCTGGGTGCCCTTCGGGCTCCACGTCCAATGTGACCCTGCTGCAGCAGGGGGCCTGGTGCAGCAGGGTGGCAGCCATGTCTGTGCCCATCAGCTGCGCAGCTTTGGCAGGGGCCACTCTAGTGAACTGCAGACCTTTGCCAGTGAAGAAACAAGAAGAAGCAGGATTCCTGTGGTTGTGTCAGCAACGATCAGGATCAGGTCCGGTCAGGAGCCGAGGCCCTGAGTGAGGCACACAGTTGACACAGGGACCTCTGTCCGGTTCTTGGGCTCTTGAACAAATTCAACAAAAACAATTCATTCTGACTTCGTCTGAGCACAAGGGTCTCAGGAGACCAGGGAGAAAGTGGGCTTGTAGAGAGACACAGCACGACTGCAGTTTCCGTCACTGAGCCCAGAACCCACACAGCCTCTGTCTGCCTGCCTGTAGTCCCCAAGGGTTGTGTGTGCAGGACAGTCATTACGGCTGTTACAATGTACAACACAAAGCACTTTTTACAACTTTTAATCGCATAAGTAATTGATACTCCTTATAGGAAAATTAGTTAATACAGATAAGCGTCTACACTAGTCCTTCACTCTCATGCACTCACCCCACAAGAGAATTCTCCATATTTCTGCTATTAACAGTGGCCATCTTAACATTTTTATCCATGTCCTCTCAGAGAAATATACATACGTACCTACATACAGGTGTGAGTGTGGTTAATCCACCCATTGGTTAACCAGTTCCTGAATAACACACAAAACAAAAACACGTGCACAAACAAATGCAATTATATGCACAATTCTGCCTGTTGTTTTAGCCTACCGTTTTTCATTTAACTGTCTTGGGAGCATTTTTTCAGGTGAAAAAATATAAACCTTATTGCTCTTTTTTTTTGTTTTGAAATAGAGTGTTACTCTGTTGCCCCAGCTAGAGTGCCCTGGCGTCAGCTCACAGCAACCTCAAACTCCTGGACTCAAGCGATCCTACTGCCTCAGCCTCCCAAGTAGCTGGGACTACAGGCATGCGCCACCATGCCCGGCTAATTTTTCTGTATGTATTTTTGGTTGTCCAGCTAATTTCTTTCTATTTTTTTAGTAGAGACAGGGTCTCACTCTTGCTCAGGCTGGTCTCAAACTCCTGAGCTGCCCGTCTCGGCCTCCCAGAGTGCTAGGATTACAGGCGTGAGCCACCACACCCCTGGCGTAAACCTTATCACTCTTAACACACCATAATTTATCCAGTTTGCTATCATTGAATATTTAAACTGTATATAGTTTTCCAGAATTTTAATCTAGTGCCCTGAATATCCTTAAAAATTCACATTGGCCAATTGACTCCTCAAGTTAAAAAGTATACATCTTTGGAAAGCTTTTTTTTTTTTTTTTTTTTTGAGACAGAGTTTTTCTCTGTCACACAGGCTAGAGTGTAGTGGTGTCATCGCTCACCTCAAACTCCTGGGCTCAGGTGTTCCTCCTGCTTCCCAAGTAGCTGAGACTACAGGCACATGCCATCATGCTAGGCTAATTTTTTAATTTTTTTGTAGAGACAGAGTCTTGCTATGTGGCCGAGGCTAGTCTCAAATTCCAGGTCTCAAGTGATCTTCCTGCCTCAGACTCCCAGAGTGCTGGGATTATAGGCGTGAGCCACTGTGCCCAGTCTGTAAGGCTTTTTAATAATTTTAATACAAATCACCAAATTGTTCCCATACCAGCCACACTCCTGCCCACCAGTGTCCTGGAGTGCCCAGGAACTGCTCCCCCCGGGCACCATCATTCCTGGCACTATTCTCAGTGCTCCTGAGGCTGTAAAGGTGGTGTCATTTTTCTGTTTTACTTATAGGCGAGGACCCCAAGGCCCTGAGTGGGTGAGGGCCTTCCTCACATGGGAGCAGGCACCATCCCCTTGGCCTCCCTCTGCCTCTGTAAACCCTGATCCTGCCTCCAATTACGGATGTCTTTTTAAATTATTTTTTTCTACATTTTCTAAAATCTGTCCAGGGAGCACATAATACATAAATAATTATCAAAGAAGTTATAAAAACAAAGCTCACTCCTCCTTCACCTCTGCCTGCCCTGGAACCCTCAGCAGCAGCGCAGGGACAGTGCTCACTGCTGCCTTGAGCAGCAGAACCCTGCAGTGTCTCAGGCTCTCACTGCAGGCATTGTTTGAAGGTGATGCTGTTACCCCTGACTTTGTGTTTTCTGGATTATCCCATGTGGAGAAGACATGTGTCTGTTCAGTCAGCTGCAAGCCCGAGGCGCTGGGTCACCAGCGAGCAGCTCTGGCTGCAGGGCTGGCCAGTGAGAGCCCTGAGGAGGTGGTAGTGAATCTGCACCCTGCCCTCGAGCAGAGGAAGAGGTTTGGTTCTCTCGCTTTCTCATTGCATCTCACCAGATGGGCGAGTAGAGCATGCAGGGGAGGCAGAGCTGGCATCCAGGTTGGCTTTCTCCTGGAGGCCCAGGGCGAGTACTGGTCAGGGCTGTGCTGTACACATTCAACAGCCAGTCATCTCTCCAGAAGCCTTGATCTGTAGTGTTTGCCAATTTTTGTGGCACAAATACCTCCACTGGGGCCCATCTTGAGCTCCCAGTGTGGCAGCACCGAACGTGGGTTGGGAAGAGATTTACACCCTCAGCTCCTTTGAGCCATGTGTGCTGACTCCAGCACACCACTGAGGCATCCCTCTGTTCCCAGTCCAGGGGCTGAAACTCCCACTTAGTGGGCCTTCCTGAGTAGCCGCCAGCCTATCCTGGCAGGGAATGTGATGACTGGTCAGTGCTGGCCAGCTTGGAAAGTGTCCCCTGTCAGAACAGCGCATTCCAGCAGGGCCCTTCCAAGGCTTCAGGGTTCCTCTGGGAATGACGGGGAGGACTCAGTGTGAGGAGGAAGCCTGGACCTCCTGCCTGCCCCTCTCCACATGGATCCTCCACAGGCTGCCTGCTGTGTCCTAGGACCTCTGATTGTGTCACTGCTGCCACTCAGTGACCACGGATGTGGTTCCAGAGTCGTGTGGTTCTAGGTACCATCTCACCTCAGTACACTTCTTCTGTAGCATCAAAAGGGGAAAGAAACCCCAAGTTTCTAGTGTGGGGTTGGTTGGATTCCATCCTTGGGGATCATTGTGTAGAACAGTAACTTGCAAAGTTGGGGACAACAGCGGCTCACGGCCTGCCACTGCTGAACTTGAGACCCAAGGTGGGGCTGGGGAGGACCCTGCATTTGGTTCGTACCTGAGGTAAATGGTTTTCATTTGTGTGGTTAATCAAGAGGCAGCTTTGGCCAAATCCATCGCACCACCCTCGCTGGGGCATCTGTGAGAAGGTCAAATCCCCAATGGTTCTTCATGTTCAGCTTGCTTCTCAGAACGCCGTCTTTGCAGCATGCGGGAGCCTGGCGGGGCGGCATGGAGTTGTGCTTGGCCAGCCGAGAGGGAGTGAACATGGAAAACCATTCAACCTACATGTGTTTATTTTCAGTAGATTGCAGTATTTTTTTCTTATTTTCACTTCTCTTTCTCTCCTTTTTTCCTGTAACTGTGCTGGTTTTATTTTGATCTTTCTCTCACACCCTTTTCTGCATATCATCTTTTCTTTCTGTTGTGGCTTCATTCCATTTTTTTTTAATCTTATCTTTTGGTTCTTCTCTTTTTCCCATAACTTTTGGTAAAATCCATCGCATGTGTTTCTTTTTTCTTTATTTTTGTTCCTTTCCTTTTTTCTTTTCCTTTCTCCCAAACTTTTTCCTTTTCACAGCATTGGAACACGGGAGGTAGTCACGCAGAAGAACTTGAGCGGCCTGGTGCCCATCCGAGACTTAAGGCTAGACCCCAGCCTCCTCTGTTCCCTTCCTTTATTAGCTCTGAGCCCCAATTTACTGATTGTGTGGCTCTTTCTGAGCATAGCATACCTGGTGACCAAATTGCGTTGCAAATGAATATCATTACGAAAAATTCATAAGTCACAAGAAAAACAAAAGTGCCAGAATATGTCCAGCCGCCGTGTACCTAACTGGACAGAAGGAATGTCAAAGCGTGGTCTGCCAAGAAATATCTCATGCCTTACAGTTTGACGTTTTGTTCTTCTGAACTGTAAATATCTGCCAAATTATTTCACCAAGAGGACTTGTTCGTTTAAATCACGTCTTCAGTGCTTGTAACATGTTCTCACGGTGCCCTGCCACTGCATTATTTAGCTGGCCTGGAATTACTTGTATGACATCTCTTACCTTCTGATGTAAAACTGTTTCTTACCTGTACATCTCGTGTGCCCTGTTTCCAAGAGAAGGGAATTCTGTTTGAAAAGAATTTGTATATTTGATACTATTCTTTAAGTGTACTGCTAACCTTTCCTTTCCTTTCGAAGAAAAATGAAAAGAAAAAGATAGATGCTTTCTATAACCGGCTCATCTAGACTAGCCTATTTAATAGGACATGTACTTTCTGCTTTCATTTCAAAGCGTAGTCCCTCCATCACAGTAGCAAACAGTTTGCGGAATCATAACACTTCCTTGCTCTTGTTTATTATTTCCAATTGGGGTGACACAAACTGTGACTACAATAGTACATGATACCAAGTCAGACACATAAAGATAACCTATTGCTTGTGACTTTAGATTTACTCTTAACTCTTTAAGGGTCATTAAACTGATTCCAGGAAGTAACGCATACAGTAATAAAAGGCAGTTAAAATTATATACATTTATTTTTCTGCAAGTAGCATTTTTCATTTAAAAATTACATCTTTAATTCCAGATTAAAGTTGGATATCTCTCTTACCCATCAAATATGGTTAAAAATGAAAACAAAATCAAAGAAAAATTGCCAAAAATTGATTTTGGGTGGGGGAGTTGCGGCAGATGGAGCTGTGAGAGGGAAAGGATCACTTTGGTTTCTGCTGTTACCACTCTTCGCTTTAACATGGCAGTGTCCCTAAAACGGGATGAATTGTAACCTTAACATCCACATGTGGCAGAGGGTAACTGCACACCTATAAAGGTAACCAAATAAATCAGGGGAAAGTTGTACACACCCTGTATGAGAATAGTCAGTGGCTTCTCTGTTTTCCAGTTCACATTATTATGATGTTGTACTTCTATTTGCGTCTGCCAGCTGGTTCCCCAGACAGTGTATTTTATGGAGTGGATTTCTTTTTACCAGTCCAGACAAATTGGAGTAAATTTAGAGAATCTGGTTTTTCCAGAAACTTGACACCCATGCACACACACAAACCCACCACCACAAAGTCTGGCTTCTCCATTCTCCAAGATTCCCAGACCTTACTCTGGAGTTTCTCTGATTTGGCATAAGCTCAGAGTCCAGGTTCTGGGAATAGCAGAAGCGGTTAGCAACGAGTGGCAAACACCAAACTCAAACTTTCAATTCTAAAGCATAAATCCATCCTCATCACTCCCAGGAGAACCCTTTTTCTAGACCCCCTGAGCACTGCAGGATCCCCAGGGCAGGCATCACCTCTGTGTCACCCTATAGGTGAGCCCACTCTTCTCCAAGTGCAGAGTATTCACTTGTCTCTTCTAGAGTAAATCAGGTGGCTGTTGTGTGGCACAGCTCCTGGTATCCTTCAGTGGGCAGTCACTCACCAAATGCCAGCTGGCGGGTGGTGTTGAGTTGTAGCAGCATGGCACTAGGCACTGGACAGTGTCCTGGTCAGTCTGTGATTCTTTGAAGGTATGTTCACCACTTGCCCTCTTTCACATTGAGGTGCACACTTCAACTCTAGAACATTTTGTCTGCTTGATTCGAAAGAGGGAAAGTAGAGTCCACAGCCTCCTTCAGTTCCCATTCCACAGCTTCCCAGGCCCTGCTCCAGGCGATGAGCTCCTGATGACGCAGTGGTGACAGGTGCATGCCCACCTCCAGGGCAGAGCTCGTGGCCAGCAGAGTCCACACACAGAGGGAGGCCCTCCCACTGCAGACAGCAGCCCTCCCTCCCCCGGGGCCCAAGTGGGCTTCTGTGGCACTCTCCAGGGGCTCCTCCCAGGACCCCGCCACATAGCACCGGGAAGCCATGGCCAGCCAAAGGGCCTCCTCTGAGAGAGCCTCAGGGACACCGCAGCCTGATCCTTGGCTGTTGTGGTGGTGCCAGCCACACCTTCCTGTCCCATATGGGCTGGCTGCTGGGTTGGAAGAGAAATGGGACCAAAGGGAGACGGGATAAGGTTCTTCGTCTCTCTCCTCCAGGGGCTGGGTCAGAAGGCAGCGCATGTGCCTGCACAGTCTTGGAGGGCTGGCACTAGAGAGGATGCCAGGAGACCAGCCTAGGCCATGGGTTGGTTGTGTTTTCGTTTTTTTGCTTTAAAATATCTGAGAAAAGAAACTTAGCATGATCAACCTTTATGCTGAATTTTAATATCACTAAGGCCCTTTGCTCATGAAATGAGTCCAAATATATAACCAAAATCTTGTTTGCTTTAGTGAGAAATAGGATGGAATAAAGATGGGGAGAGGATTCAAGAAGTGGGGAGTCATTGATATTCCATGATGGTTTTTAGGTTGCTTCCCAAGTAATGTTAGCACTGAGACATTGTCAACTGGCTTGAAGTATTCACTATTAAATCAGCTTTCTGAAGTTAGAGAAACCACACTGAGTATGAGTTCTCTTTGGACGGTCATATAAAGTTTTTTCAACAACTGTGACAGTCACCATTTACTCCTATGGCTTGGTCCGACAGAGATCTTAACACCACGGCCAGTTCTCCCTACACAAAGCAACAGGAAAAGCAGCCACTACCCGTGTCTGCCATAGAATCACTAAGGCACTGATGCCACCAGATGAGTTCTAAAGTGGAAGGTCCCACCAGAAAGGGAAAACCAGAGATTTTCCTAAAATCAGTTGTCATTTGGGGTTTCCTTATTAATTTTCGTTTCAAAAATGGATGTCCTTGAAATAATTTACTGATATAATACAAATAATCATGGAGCTTGGAAATAATCAAATCCTTCTTGCTAAAATGTATCCAAGCTCTTCTCAGCATGTTTTTGACTCCTGAAAATTATGCAGCCAGTGCGGTCAGTGAAGGTGTTCTGCCTTCGGGCAGCAAGCCGGGAAATGCCATTAGCGCAGCATGCCCTCGCCGCGTCCGCATGCCTGGTCCCTAACCCCCTGCCCGCTCATATACACACAGACCATGTGATGACAGCGTCGGCATGTGGATTGGCCGCATCAGCAAGATTTTGTAAATTGAAACATTTGGGGGAAAGGAAATGCAATTTGATTTAAAAACTAAATGGAAATGAAAGTCTAATCTTGATTATAATTTCATGTCTAATGTGTTCAGCCAGCTAAAACAGGCATTAGCTCCTTTACTATGTAAATAAAACATAATGTCAGAGTTCACGTATTGTTCTTCCTTGCTCCTCAAGGCAGCTTGGCATTTACTAGTGATAAGTGGTCTTTGAAAAGTTTATAAATTTCTATTTAAATGGAAAAACCATATCTGAAACAGTCTATTAATGTAAAAACGTCCGAAGATGAAAGGGGATTAACTGTGCATAGGATCCTATAATTTCTACTTGAAGTGGAAGTATATTTTTGATTACTGAATGTTGGGCAAACAACATCATTCACCCTAGGGGGTCCTGCTCATGTGGCCTAGGTGTTCGGTCAGAGGACACACATGTAGCTGACAGCTTGAGGCTCTGTGACAAAAAAGCATATCTGAGTTACCAAACTAGTTAATAACACAACCAGGTAGACAGATACTTTTCTAAAATACTGGAGCTTATCTTTTGAATAAAAATTACTCTCTTACTGAAAATATTTTACATGTTCTTGATAATAAGACTGTCATTTTCACTTTAAAAGGCTTGAGCAGTTGCCACTGATATTTTTTTAAAATGCATGACATATGGTCTTCATACAACTTGAATTTTTTTGTAAATCACTGTTTCTTAGTAACTGCAAATTTTACATCTCATAAGGGGGATTTTTTACTAAATTTGATAACTTTATTGGTTTCATTGCTAGTCTTAGAATAATATAAAATATCAGGTTATAAAATGCTGTGGGAAGTCATTTATATTTAAAATCACCATTGCCTGTTAATTTTATGTCTGTACCAGAGAACTGCTCCGATGCTCTCACTGAGGATGTGGGGCCTGCCTGGCTGCACAGCCTCCTGTGCGGCGTCCGCTTTTGCCCCCTGGATTGCCATGGCAGCTCTCCAGCAGATGCAGCTGGGGATGGTGCTGGTAGCAAGTTTTCTAGGGAAGGGTGCCTGTGGGCTCTCATTGGCTCAGTGGCACTTGTGCAAGAGGGCGGCCCACCTGGAGAAGGGTGGCTGGCTGCCTGCCACCACATCTCGGTGGGGTTCCTCCTTCATGACACTCCTGCCCTGATAGCCAGGCAGACCTGCCCTACAGACCATGTGTGGGCCCATTGGATTGCTTTGCATGTAGAACAGCTGTCACCTAGGTGGAGATAGCATGTCAGAACAACCTTCTCAGCCAGAGGGCTTTGCTACGCGTTTAATTCTACAAGGAGAGTCAGCATTTTGAATTTGATGTGATTACAGCCTCTTGCTAATACCGAAAAGTGCAGCTCTTTAAAGGCTTTAGTAAGAGTAGTAATATTTCTGCTTCCACTTAATTTGCTATGTAACAGAACCTTTGAACCACAAGCTAGAGCTCCAAGTAACTAGACACGAGATCCATGGAATCATTAACTTAAAAAACTTCGCTTCCAGTTAGATACAGTGCTGCTTTTGGAAATGCAAAACTCACAGCCCCATACAGCATGTGTCCATCTCTGTGCTTCTTAATTGCCTGTTCAGAAACCCACCATCTTACGTATGTATTTGTTGTAAATGAGTCCAGCACCCATTTAAATTAATCAATCTTTTTTTTTTAATGTTATGAAAATAATAAGTTCATTTCATCTTAGTTTTAAGTCTTTTCTTTTTTCCTTTTTTACTGCTGTCATTTCTTGTGCTTGTTTTTTCCCCAGTGAGGGTTGTCGAAGAGAAAATACAATGAAGAATGTTGGAAGTCGCAAATATGCATTTAATTCCCTGCAGCTGAAGGCTTTCCCCAAGCATTACAGGCCTCCCGAAGGGACTTACGGAAAAGTTGAAACATGAACACACGGTTTCCTCTAATTAGCTGTTACACAATAAATGTGGGTACCCTCTAGTGTCATATGAATTCTTCAAGAGGACCTGAAGGATTGGTTTTTATTTTTGTGGTTTTTTTAAAAAACTATTTCACTAAAGAGTCTGTGGAGCATGTTTTTTGTTTTTTTGTTTTTTTTCCATTGGAATCAATAGGAGGTAATGTTCGGCTCGACAGTGCGGATGGTAATGACTGCCCATTTACATAGGGCTGTAACTGCACAGATATCACTGACAGTTACTTGTAAGAATCAAGCTAGGTTTGTCTGAAATGCTAGAAGACTTTTTAAATGCCTACTTAGGCATTGCTCACCCAATTATTTTTCTACTGAGTAACTTAAAAGTGACCATTGAATTACAATCTACTTTTTAAAAATCTGAATGTAAAACAGTAAATAATACATTAAATAATTGGATCCCAGACATACCAATAAATGTTAAATGTTAACTCAAGTTCTAGGGAAAGAAGCTAGTACTCTCTCATGCAGCGAGAGTAACTGGTTCTAATGAATCATCCTATCCATACCACCACCTGTGAGACCAGAAGTTGAAAAGAATATTGATAAATCAGCCAGAGATAAGACTTTATTAGAAAGTAACACCTGCAAAGCAGCTCACACAATTGGGGCCACTCTTCTTTCTGTCCTTCTTGAGGTACAGAAAGGGTGTCTGCTTGAGACTTAAAGCCAGCAGTAAGGTCCTTTACACTGTCTCCTGTTCTCTGAAACTCCATGTCTAGGTCGCCCCACGCCCACAGGGCACATCTCCCTTACTTCTCTGGATGCCGAGTTATAAGCAGTTGAGGACCTCAAATGTCTGCGTGGCATCACTCCAATGGGGAAGTTATGCCTGTAGAGATAGTGGAAACCTAAATATTTTCAGAACAAATATTCTTTTGCAGGATTTCCAATATATCTTCTAAAAGACAATACAATCATGTTTGAATGTCTAATAAAAGTGTCTTATTTTTAGGTTTGCAGTAATTGTTACTTTCCTATTCTCATTCTGTTATGTGAGATGACTATTGAGAAACAGTTGGAATTGTCTCCTGAAATGAGAGTTTGAAAGGGATTTATGGGCCATAAAACTTAGGAATTTTATAGAAAATTATGTCTTGTCATCTTTTATAAGATGGTGATGTCTTATCTGCACATTAGCATAGTTTTTTCCCTTAGGAGTTTATATGTTTTATCAATTCTGTTTATGATGATTATGTTTACATGTTATTTAAAAGTCTGTAAAAGAAATATATGTGGCACATATTAATGATGCTGATCCTAATGATTTGTGAACCTCCTGGAAATTCTTTACATCTAAAAGTCTAGACAATATTCTTTTAGCTCCTTTAGAAACGCGTAACAAACTTGGGCCCAGGGTGCTGAGACACAGAGAGGACCATTCATTGGCAGGGACACGGAGTGGGTGGACAGAGCCTGCTGTCTCCCGATGCCTGCTGGGAGGAAGATGTGAGCTGGCGTGGAGGATGGTTAATGGGAGATGCACTCTCTGCCCCCCACTCAAAGCTGGGTTCGCTGGAGGGTGGGAGGCAGAGAAGCTCCTGTCCACCAAACCCGCTGCACGGGCGGCTGCTGCTGGTGTCAGAGCCTCCTCTTTAGGTGTCAGTGCCTATTCAAAGACAGTTTTTAATATGGCTGATTTAGCCTTTCACCTTTGCACCATTTCATTTTATTTGTAATTTTTCAGTTCCATCTTTTCTCATTTTAACATTGCTACTTTTTTAAAAATTGCCTTGTTTTTTAAAGTTAAATGTTACCCATACTGTTTTCAGGAATTTTTCTGGAGAACATTAAATATCTGCATTTATCAAAGGGAATATGGCATATATTGAGTCATCTGTCAGCAATTTTGCATGTGGCACCTTTATATGAATTATTTTCCCAATTTTTGCTTTATATTACGAGTCACCAGAATGCTCCAAGCCTTGGCTAATCATGTAGAAAGGGTCCAGGTTTCAGTATTCTCTGTGAAGGCGTCGTTCCTGGGCTCACGGTGGCATCACACACTTCCCAAGCTTGCCGGGAGAGGGGCGCGTTGTGCAGCCCCGGGCCAATAGCACCTCTTTTCACACGGGAGCTTTGCGTCTTCAGTTGCACAGGGAAGGCAGTTTTACAGGTTGCTGTAAAAGAGAGGTCCCGTCCAATATTCCTTATAAGGCCTCCCCATTTAAAAAGAAGTGAAATGAGATCTATGGAAAACTGGGACGTCATGTGGGTTCTGTCAGAGCTCTTGCAGCACAGTTGCCTTTAGTTTCCTTTAAAGATGTAAAAATATTGTATGATACAGTTTTGTCCCTACACAATTGTATTTGCCAAGCTTAGTGCATTAAAATACTTTTATTTATTTGTTTGGGGCAGTATTAATATACATAAACATATAGTTACTGTTTTATATATTCTTAGCTCATTCAAAGCCATGTATGCTGTAAATGTGCTAGTCTTTAGAATGACAAATAATAAATAACTGACAAGAATATTAAACTTGGTCTTGCCTGATTCATCTTGTCACATTAGAAGGACTAGTTCTATGGCCAGCCTCAGACTGGACCAGCACTGAGTGCTCTGGTGCTGAATGCATATGTTTGTAAACATAAGACTATGTGAGACTTCTGTCTTATAACCTTGTTTTCTCCTGATTTGAAGTCGAGGGGCAGCAGGTTGTGGGGTTGAGAGCATGGACTTTGGCAGCAGACAGACCCAGGTCCCAGTCCTGGTTCTGCCACTCACTGGCTGGTGATTCTGAACTAGTTTCTTGACCTCCCTGAGCCTCTGTTTTCTCATGTGTAAAGTGTAGACAACAACAGTATGTTCCTGATAAGGTGGTCGTGAGGCACCTTGGCAGTAAGTGTTTATAAACATTAGCCATTGTTTTCACTTTGTCTGTAAACGTGGATCACGTCATCTCTGTGGTAGCCTGGTCCTTGCTGTGTGACTTGCAAAAATGCAATTCCACGCGCATTTGCATTGTTCATTGTCACCAGGACTGCATCTCGCACCTTTGCACCACCTTCTAGACACACGTGCCCGATGATCTCCCTTGGATAAATGCCTGGCAGTGGAAATGTACAATTAAAGGATAATTTAAATGTTTTAAACTTTTCTGAGTTTTAACGTTACCAAAATACTCCCAAAAACTTAAGCTACCACCTGTGAGACATACCTTTTCCATTTATTCTCAATGATGTTGGCAATGGCACCTTGTTTCAATTTCCATTTCTTTGATTACTGTGAACACTAAACATCTTTTATAACTTTATGTTTGCATGTTTGTGACTTCATTGGAGTACTGATCTTTTCCATATGGATTGAGTGTTTTTAATATACAACATATTAACCCCTCTGTTGTTATGTTGCAGATTTTTTTAACCTATTTGTCGGCTATCTCTTGACTCTGTTTATGACAGGGAGTATATGGAAGTTTTAAACGTTTATGGAGTCAAATGTATGTCTTTCATTTTGATGCTTATTTTGAAATCAAGTCCAGGCTTCACTGCTGAAGGTGGCACAGATGGGGCAGCTGAGTCCATGAAGTGGGTATAGTGGCATGGTGACACATCCGTGCCAAGGGACTGGACTAAAGTGCTCGTTGGCACCTTGCTTGGTACATGGTCCACACTTGGTTTAATGCTATTAGTGGTTTCTGCCTTAGCACTCATGCCTCAGGATTATTTATTAAATATTCACCTGTTCTTATTTCTGTTTAACATTTAGATCAGTCCATCTAGAATTATTTTGGCATAAACCATTTGGAGTCTGCTAAAGTCAGAGGGACTCCCTCCTCAAAGCCAACCCTAATTTTGCTTCTTTGAAGCTAAGCAATGGGAGTGACGTGTCAGGACATCCAGACAGCAGGCACCGTGAGCTTCCTCCTGCCCTCGCCCGCACATGCCATTCTGGTACTGCTCTTGGTTTCCTTTTCAGCCTCTAGTGTTATAGATGACCTGGCACAGCCTGGCTGCCCAGGTTGAGCTGGCCCAGGGAGGAAAGTAAGCAGGACTAGGGGTTAGAACTGCCTGTTTGCACTCTTTCTGAGGACAGACATGATTAGCTGTTGGGAGACCATTACTGCACTGCAGGTTCTAATTCTTTACTAATTACTATATTACACAGCAAGTGGTACCATTTTTTAATAGAAGTTTCTCCAAAATCTTCATCAGCATCATGTGTTCCTCGTGTTGTAGTAATGAGTGATGGAGCTTCCTGAGCAAGCACTGTGACCCCCCCAGTCACAATAAAGAGATGCCAGCACTTCTCTCTTTTCTCAGGAAAGGAGAAAACTGCTTCCGTGTGTGGGGTATTGGAAGCCTGTGGCTAGAAGGGCCTGGTCTCATGTCTGGATGTCTTGTCACACCCCTGGCATGGCTGACCAGCACCTCCTCCTGGCAGGCAGGCCCTCACAACACTCTCCATTTAGAGATGGACAAACTCCCTTTGTTTTGGTCACTTTTTTGTTTTTTCCCCCAAATGTCCTCCCTTACAAGCCCCTATGAAGGGTTGATTTTTCAATAAGTTATAGTGAAGGTACTGCCTGCTGTGTACAAACCCCAGCCTGGTCACAAGTTCCCTGGGAGCCTGCAGGGATGACAGAACCGAAGGGGGAGGGGGGCAGTGGGAAACAGCTCAGGTGCCCGGCCAGCTGGACTGCTCATGAAGGCCTCCCAGAGGGATGGGCACAGCTGCCTTATAAGTAGGTACCTGTGATGTTTTTTCATACCTTCAAATGAGCCCTCTTCTCAGTGATTCCAGGTATTTCCAAAAGTAGAAAGTAGTCACATTTCCAGTAGATAAAATCCAGTATTTAAAATCAGTAAGGAGGATAGAAATCTCTTTTTGAGAGGGATATGCTAACACAAAAGATCTTTCTTTAGTTTGTGTGACCACCAAGGAGAATGGGCTCTAGCAAGGGCAAGAAAGGTGAGTTGTAGAGATGGAAACTTCTATTCAGCAGGCTCTATGTTTCCAATGGGAGCCCTGGAAACAAAACAGCTTTGGCCAGGACTGATCACCTGATGCCTTGCATACACCAACCATGGGCACCGGCACAGTGGATGTTGGCCCCAGGATTGGTCTGCAGTTTGGCTGAAGACCAAATGGTGACTTTTAGGTGGGGAGAACAGGTGGGAGCTTCACCGTTCTCTGGAGTGCAGTGGGATCCTGTGAGTTGGCCCACACAAGCGCCCCCTCCCCTGCCAGGGCCACCAGGGAGGCTTCTCCAGCTCCAAGCTGCACCCTCGCTAGAACACCCATCCCCATCCAATGCTAACATTTGGCAAATAGGTGATAACTTGGCCTTATTTTTATTAGCTGTCACTACCCAAGCTGTGACAGATCCCCGTGGGTGCAGAATCAGAATATCCACTCTCCAGATGCCCTCCCCACTGGGCCCCCTGGTGCCTCTGTACCGTCTTTACCATGACTCCTGCTTGCACCAGACCGCAGCGGGCCTTTCAGGCCAGTCCAGGCAGGTCTGTCACAATCGGTTATACCACTTAATAGACATAAATGCTGAAGAGACAGGTTAGAGAGGGTAGAAAACGTGTTTCCATTTCCACAGCTATCAGAGAGGTACATGTGGAGACGAAGCACTTCATTGCTTCCCTCTCCTCGCCACCCTCCCCTCTCTTGGCTTCTGTGGCCTCACTGGCTCTCCTGGTTGTTCTGTGTCAGACCATCCTTCTTCACTCTCAGATTTGCTTGTCATCTTCCATCCACCACTAATATTGTGGTGTCCCCAGGGTTCTGTCTGTAACTGTCTTCCCATTCCTATGGATCAAATGGCCACTTTTATGGTAATAACTCCCAAACTTCTAAGTCCATCCCAGAATCTCTCCTAAAGTGCAGATCCATCTACACATCCAACCAGACCCTAGTCATTTTGCTTGAGTGTCTCTGGGCATCTCAAACACAGTATGCTCACACACTCCCCTCCTCCACGCTGGCTGAGGCCCCTCTGATAAATGACCTCAGCTTCCACCTAGGGGTTATCATCCTTTCAGCCACTAAGATCTGTATGTATCTCTTCAGTATCTCTTCAGCCCATCCCATAATTTCCATGCACACACAGCCCTGGTCTGTGTCTGAGTTCCCTGTGATCTGACTACTCCTAAGCCCCCTCATTCCTTCTCCAAAGCCCATTTCAGGCACACTCCCCTATATGGTGATATCTGCCCACAGAATGAGTTGGCCCTTAAACAAAATTTTCCCCTCAATGAGTGCTGAACATGACTATTACATCATGCATATCCTGTCCTGTCCGTTGTGTCTCTTACCTCTGTATTCACAAGAGCAAATGTAATGCCTGCTATGAAGGAGCTACTCAAAGTTTATTGAATAAAGAGATTTAAAAAATGGTATTTTTGTGGTCATCAATTGAAATCTTTCTTCCTATTTAAGTACTTCACCATATTGCTTTTCTCTATATATAATCAGTTACTCTAAAAACATCACAAGGACCCAAATTCAACAGGTCAAAGGAAAAGGCAAACTTAAAAGCAGAACATGGCAAACTTGAAGAGAATGGGAGGGTTTCTGTTGAACATCAGGCATTACAGGGGTTTCAGGCAATGGTCTATTGATCTGGATGTTAATATGACAATTTATAGTTATTTGTTAATATACAAACATCCTATTCACTTTCCTGTATACTGGTTATCTTTAACAATAAAAGTTAAAAACCAACCCATCATTCAAAGAACAATCTGAAAAGGAAATTAAGAAAATAAAATACTTAGGAAACTAAGGAGACAAAAGTCTTACATATTGAAAACTATAAAATTTTGCTGGAAGAAATTAAAGACATCAATAAATGGGAAGACATCCTGTATGCATGGACTGAAAGGCCTAATATTAAGATGAGAATACTATCCAAAGCGATCTACAGATTCAATGTACACACTATCAAAATCCCAGCAGCATGTTTTGCAGAAATAGAAAAGTCCACCCTAAAATTCACATGAAACCTCAAGGGATCCCAAATAGCCAGAACAATCTTGAAAATACCAAAGCTGGAAATCTTACACTTCTTGATTTCAAAACTTATTACAAAGCTACAGCAATCAAAATAGTGTGTCATTGGCATAAATAAGATACAGAGCAATAAGACAGAATATAAAGCCCTGAAATAAACCCTGGCATATGTAGACAAATGATTTTCTACAAGGGTGCTAAGATCATTCATTGAGGAAAGGACAGTCTTTTCAACAAATGGTGTTGGGAAAACCAGATATCCTCATGTAAAAGAATAAAGTTGGACACTTACCTTGCACCATAAACAAAAGTTAAAATGGATCAAACACAGAACTTAAAAGCTAAAACTATAGAACTCCTAGAAGAAAACACAGGGGAAAAGCTTCATTGGATTAAGCAGTGATTTCTTGGAAATGATACTAAAAGCAAAAATAAACTAGACTACATCAAAATTAAAAATTTGTACACACCAAAGGATACAATCAACAAAATGAAAAGGCAACACACAGAATGTGAGAAAATACTTGCAAATCATATATCTGATAAGGGGTTCATATCTAGAATATATAAGGAACTTCAACAACCTAAGAGCAAACAACCCAACTGAAAAATCAGTCAAAAGACCTGAATAGACAGTTCTCCAAAGAAGATACACAAATGGCCAACAAGCACATGAAATGATACTCAGCATCACTAATCGTTAGGGAAATGCAAATCAAAACCACAATTGAGATGCCACCTCATACTCATTAGATGACCAGTAAACAAACAAACAAAAAACCCAGAAAATACGTGTTGGCGAAGCTGCAGAAAAACTGGAACCCTTGTATACTGTTGATGGGAATGTAAATGGGTGCAGCTGCTGTGGAAAACACTATGGCAGTTCTTCAAAAAATTAAAAATTACCATATGACCCAGCAATTCCACTTCTGGGTATATACCCACAAGACTTGAAAGCAGGGTCTCAAAGATATATTGTACACCCATGTTCATAGCAGTATTATTCACAGTGGGCCAAAGGTGGAAGCAACCCAAGCGTTCATTGATAGATGAATAGATAAAATGTGGTATATACATACAATAGAATATTATTTGGCCTTAAAAAGGAAGGAAATTTTGATACATACTACACCATGGAAGAACCTTGAGGACATTATACAAGTGAAATAGACCAGTCAAAAAAGACAAATATGATATGACCCCACTCCTGAGGCACTTAAGTCGTCAAACTCGTAGAGACAGAAAGTAGAATGGTGATTGCCAGGGGTAGACACCAGGGGTAGGGGAAATGCTGGGGGTGAAGGGAAGTTGCTCAATGAATATAGAGTTTCATTTTTGCAAGATGAAAAACGAGTTTTGGAGATTGAGTGCATAACAATGTGAATGCACTTAACACTACTCAACAATACACTTAAAAATAGTTAAGATGGTAAATTTTACATTTATTTACCACAATTAAAAATGTTTTAATAGTTACTAATAAAGGCATGAGAAATTATTTTTAAAATGAATCATGGACTTACATGTAAGAGGTAAAACTATAAAACACATGGAAACATAGGAATGAATTTTCACAAGCATAAGATTAGGCAATGGTTTCTTATATACACCAAAAGAAAAATAAATTATAATTTACCAAAATCAGAAATTGTGCTTCAAAGGACACCATCAAGAAAGTGAAAAGACAAATCACAAATTGGGACAATTTGCCATTTATCTTTAAGGGACTTCCACAACATATAAGAACTCTTACAACTCAACAAAAAGACAAATAACCCAACTGAAAACTGGACTAAGGACTTGAACAGACATTTCTTCAAAGATGACATACAAATGGCCAATAAGCACAGGAAAACATGCTAAAATATCATTATCCATTAGGGAAATGAAAATCAAAATCCCAATTAGATATTATTTCATATCCAGAATGGCTGTAACCAAATAGACAAATAATATATTAACAACTGTTGGTGATGATGTGGAGAAATTGAAACCCTCATACATTGTTGGTAGAAATGTAAAATGGCATGACCACTATGGAAAATTTTGGCAGTTCATCAACATGTCAAAGTTGGAATTATATAACCCTGTAATTCTAATCTTAGGGAAATAAAACATATTGTTCACCAACATTCACAGCATTAGTCTTAATAGCCCCAAAGTGGAAACAACACAAATTGTACCAACTGATGATTGGATAAATAAAATGTGTAATATCTGTACTATGGAATATTGAGCAATAAAAAGTAATGAAGTACAGATAGATACTATTCATGGATCAACCTTGAAAACATTATGGTAAGTGAAAGAAGTCAGTCATGAAAGGCTACCATATTCTATAATTCCATTTATATAACAAGTCTCGAATAGGCAAATCTACAGAGACAGAAAGTATAATAGTGATTTACAGGGGCTGAAAGGAATGAGAAGTGACTGCTAACGGGGGTACAGGTTTCTCTTTGGAGTAATGAAAATGTTCTGGAATTAGTGGTGATGGTTGCACTACTCTGAACATAAGAAAATTCACTGAGTTGTACTGTTTAAGGGTGAATTTTATGGTATGTGAATTTCTCCAAATAAAGCTCTCAATAAAGCTGTTACTAAACAAAGATGACAGAGTTTTCTAAAATACATTTTAGAGAGTTTCACTTTTAATAAAAGTTGTAGCATTTAAATAAATATACAACAGTTATTGGAAAAATAGATCATTTTTCCTTTCCTGGTGACTAATAGTACACATAACACACTTCAGTGATATCCTGCAACAGTGATCCTTGCTGGTGTGGAATTCTCATAGCCTTTTAGGGTGAACCTTTAAAAATGCAAGTGAGCTATATAATACCTTGATTGCTTTATCTCCAATGAACCGTGAAGTATAAAGCAACTATGGCTCTTCATTATTCCTCAGTAAGAAAAATAAAACTGGAAACTTCAATTCCTGTTTGGCTCTCTACTGTATTAAGTGTTAGAATAAAATTACTGTAACGCTAAATTTTTTCAACCACTTCATGTTTTTTACTCTTGCTTTCTCTAGTGAACACCTTGTTTCAGTTTGCTCCAAATCCCTTTCCTTCTACCATAAGGGCCTCCACTCATCCAATGTGATTTTAACAGGAGTTATCATTAATAGTGCATCTGGCCCAGGGCTGGCCAAGAGCACAGGTCCCCATCTCTTCTCTACAGGGACTGGTCCAATGTAAGGGCAGATGATCCAGAGGATATCAGAGTCCTTGTGTAGGATTTGATTTGTGGACCCTGGAAAAGGCAGTTCTCTCCTTTTTGGATCACAGATCTTATGGATGTGGGCCTGTAGCTGACAGTGGCCCATTATGTGGAGAGGGCCAGCCTGCAGATGAAACCAGGAAACAGGAGATGATGGTAAAGAGCTCTGGCAACATCATCTGAGGCTTGGCGTCCAGCTATACTGGATGATATTAAACTTTTGAGGCTGTAATTTAAGTGAATCAGTGCAAGTGAAGTATTTCTTCTCTAAGGAATCAAACATTATTTTAGAACTAAATAGGACAGATTGAATAAAAGAAAAAGCTTTACCCTAAACTTTCCCAATAGACATCTTATGGAAAGGCCCCATGTTATAGATTGTGTCAGTGGCCTTCAGGATGTACAAATTGTGTAATTTGATTGAAGAGTCAAGTTTGAAAATAACAGTCTGTCCATTCTTTGTGCTTTAGAACAATTCTCAAACACATTTATTATACTAAGGCCCATAACTGTTCAAATAAATTTTTTTTCTAAAACTAACTTACATCAAGAGAATCATTTACTTTATACATATTCAAAAACACAACTCATCCATTTTCTCCAGTGTTCCATGGAAGGAAAAAGTAGGTCCAACCAAAGAGATGTAGCAAAAACTATGTTTCCTATTTTAACTTTTCTGTTTTAATGACCAGAGAAAATCCTTCGTTGTTTTCATCTTGGTTTCAATAATGGTATCAATAACCTTTTCTTCCTCTGAATCTTGATCTGGTATCCAACTGAAAATAAATGTACAATTAAATTTGATACAATATAATAAACACAATTTTGGTAAGGGATGTCATTACATAAGAGAAGTAAACCAGTTTCCAGCAAAATCAAAAAAGCAATTATCAGAGCTACCATGATCAAACACAGTAAGAAAGATGGCATTAAAAACAAAAGTTCCACTTAAGGGCAATCACTAAGGATTTTCTTCTCAAGTAGAATCCAAGTTACATTTACTTTTTCTTTGGAATGCATGTTCTTTTAGAAAACTTTCTAGGTTTAGGTTAATATTTAAATGTATTTGAAACCTTTAAATAAATTGCAACTGGGAATGGGGAAAAGAGCCCTGAAAAATGTTAAGTAACACAATCATTTTGGGATTAAAAATCCTTGAAGTCAGTTACCTCCTCATAGGCTGACAGCATGTTCTTTAACTGAGCCTCACAGTGCAGGTACTTCTTAAGGGTGGGAGGTAGAGTGGAAGGTTCTAAAATCAGTTTATAAGGCAAAATTGCATAGTCAATATCACTCCTCAGAAATTCCACTGGAAGGAATTATTTAGGCAACCAACCCTACCAAGGGGTCCAACACAGCCAGTGTAGGACAGCCAGCCATTTATTCATCTGAGCACTAGATGAAGAAGCTAAGAGCTATATTTTCAAAAATAATCTTTAAACATGGGAATCATAAGCTGATGTGCTTACTCATACTATGTGAGAATAGTTGATTCAAAGTTCCCATCTTATCTTCAATGGGACTGAAATAGCAAGCAAAATTACCGACACAATTATTGTTTCTGTTCTTTGCCAACTATGTATGATTGAAGTCATGTTAGTTGTGACATGACTCTGCTCATTCTGGAAGACTAATGGTGAGTCCTGGAAAAAGACTGTAAGCATCTATTAGCCTGCTAGAAAGTTCCCTAGAGTGCTCTTTCCAGTGTCAAAGTATAAGTGAAGCTCTGCCTTGTACTGATACTTAGAAATGGTCAGGAGCACTTCTTACTTTTTATTCAGGATTGTTAGAAATTTTTGCAGAAGGTATATAAATTGTGAAGATTAAAGAAATAAAAATTCTGATATCTTAATTTCTTCAGAGATCATGGAGCAGGGAATTTCGGGGAGTTTACTGTAAATTCAGTCATTTGATACGATTACATAGTATAATTCACTATCTCTACACTAAGTATTCTTCATGACTTCTCTATTACCTAAACACGCTCTGAAATTCCTGACAAATCTAAAGCCTTGTATTTTACACGGGTAACAACACTGTGGGAGGCAAGGCAACAAAATCCTTCTCTTTTTACATAAAATGACAGGAAAAGATGGCAGAGAACTGTGTCATTGAGAAAGGAAACAGCCTGGCCAAATTTAATCTAACTGTATACCCTCCCTGCTTCTGGCTAACATGCTCAAGTTATTTATGACTGCTCCTGGGTCATAAATATCTCTACCCTCTGTTTCTTTTGTCAACAAAAAGAAAAGGATTTGCAGTGTAGTTCCTAAACAAACAAAAGCATGCTCAAGTCCAGGTGACTTCTTTAAAAGAATGCTCATATTTCTGATTTCACTCTTTGCTTTCTCCAAGAAAAGGCCCTTAGTTTCCATTCCAAAGATCTCTGTAGATCTTTCAAATCAAAGAATGTTAGAGGAGAACCCCAGAGATTTGTAATGCCTTCCCAGGCCCTTTTTCCACAATGGATCACTCCAAAATTCGAACACAGATACTGATGTTTTCTCCTACTCACATAAGGCAAAACTGTATACACCTTAGACCTCCACATTATGGATCTGTGCATAATTGCCAAGTGACCTGAATTCAGAGTGACCAACATCAACTTTCAACCATTTACACTTGCCAAGACTTCATTCTGGTACTTTCAGAAATTCACACAGGTCAGCAGCTGTGGTTGGCACAGTGACAGAATAACAGGACAGTTAGCTGCGGGCTTTCATGAATGCTATCTAATGTTCAACTCACTAGAGTAGGAAAAACTATCTATATCCTTTTTCCGAACTACATCACTGCAATTTATTTATAACTATTAAGTCACTCATATATTTAACTTCACATAGCTAATTTTTAGCATAAGCTTTAAAAATCTTTAACCACTTACCATTGATCTTTTACACTCAAAAAATGAATATTTCAAAGCTTTGCAGTATCCTTCCTTCAAACACTGCCGAGGGGATTTTCCTTCCTATGACACATAAAACAATATAAACACCTGGGAAATTTTCTCACAAAGTACAAAATAACTGTCCTTCTGAAAATAGTTCTTTCTTAAAAATGTTAACAGAGGAAAATAGAAAGTTATATAAGAAATCGTTCTCAATTCATTTTGACTATTGGTACTTACGAGAAAAGGGATAGAATTAAAAAATTGTAAAGTAACTTTTGGGCACTTTAAGAACACAATCTTGAGTCCTTGAAAACACTCATTTCCATGGGATACTTTTCTGCAAAATGTTTATGTAAAAATTGATAAGTGGATATCTTCATTTCCTTATGGATGAGAATTGTGAATTAAATGCAGTAAAATCAGAGGATTTTTAGTGTTGGTACTAAACACTTTCCATAGATGTTAATGAGGTAGGCTGGAGTACTTGGAAAAACATAACCCAGACTTCACCTGCTCTGCATAATCAGGGACTTCCCCTCAATCAGATTTTTACTCTCTAACGCCATCACTGCAACCACTCCCCGAACCTTGATTTTGCAAGTGCCAGTCACACTTCCCTAGTTTTTACTATGAAAAAAGCTACAGGGTACTACATCCATGGTGTTCCTGTTCCCCAAGAATCTTGGCCACTTTCTAATGTGTTGTCTGCCTGGGTCCAATACATCAATGACTCTCACAAGTGGATCCTAATTGCAAGCTACCTTTCACTAGTACATTCCTCCCCAAACTCTACAATACTGATGGAGTATGTTGCCCACATGAACAAGGTGGAGGCAGACAAAAGACTATCACTATATAGAAGACTATAATTTATTAAGCTGATGCCTCTTCAAACTGTATCTAAGATGCTACCTTTTCCACAAGGTTTCAACCTATATTCCAATTGCCAGGTGAAAACATCCATCTAGATACACTAAAGCTAAGAAACATTAATTCATCATCCCCTCCCCTGAATGGCAGACTACTCTTCCTTTTTATCCAGCATATGACTGGGCTACATTTCCCAGCCACCCTTGCAGCTGGATGTGGTCTTGTGACTAAGTTCTAGCCAATACGATGTGTGGGAAACAGGGTATAAAATTTCTGGGTTGGTCCTGAAAGGAAAAAGGCTTGTCCCCTTTTCCCACTTTACTCCATAAGGTTACTAGACCTGATAATCGGAAGCAGAGCAATCTTGGACCGTAAGTATGAGAGTAACATGCTATCTCCTACCACAGCACCTAGAGCCACAAGATCATGTGTCTGGGTTCATGGAAGATTGAGGGAAATGACACAGGCCCTCACTCATAGACACGGGAGCAAGAGAGAGAATTCTCTTATCTTGTTTAAGCCAGTTATTCTGGGTCTCTGTAACATGTACTTGAACCTATATCCTAACTAATGCACTCCCAAGTTTTTTTTGCCTTTCGAGGTCAAGATCAATCAGTGCTCCCAAACGTGACTATGCCCAAGAACGAACCCAGGAAACTTTTAACTTATGGGGGGGCGGGGTAAGGACAGCAGTCAAATCTGTATTTTTCAGCTGCCCCTACCTCCAGGTGATTCTGATGAAGATTCACCAGGTCTAGAAGCTGTTAACGGAGACACAAAGGAGATACTCTGTGATGAGTGAGGTTTCTCTGGCATAGTTTCAATGTTTTTGATCTCCTAAGAGTAATTAAATCCTAAGAAGTCTATCCAAGAGATGCCTATTGAATCTGCTTTTTCCTTCTCCTCTCCACCCCCACCAGAATTTACATCCTTATCACCATTACCTGTTGTTTCTCTGAGCTCCTCTAGCTCCTTGACTATCTCCCAAGGAAGCACCTAGAACTACATTATTTATGCCAAATTTCTCCCTATATTGACATGCCACACGTTTCAGCTGGCTTCAAGATTGGCAAGAAGAGACAACAGCACCCATCTGCCATGAGATCAGATTAACTACTTTAATCAAGAAGTTAAGGAATCAAATGAGGTGGCCATAGAGAACAGGCACAGACCTCAGTACAGGTTCCTTTGGTCTTCAGCGTCCCCAGTGGGGAGTGGTGGGTGGTAGATGCCCTTTTACACTGCAGATGAAAACACCATTCAGGATGAATTTAACACAAACTAAATGAACTTCCATTAAAAGGGCTTTTTATAAACATCAGGTTCTTCTACTTGAACAAACCCAGCATCAATAAGACCACATACTCAATAGGGAGACAGCAAAGTCTGTAACAGATGTCCTGGCCATAATCTCTGCCTACAGCTTTCTAGCCTTCCAGAGACCCACTTTCTACACAGGAGAGATTATGTCCCATTCATCAGTATTTGGTCCCTGAATTAGGGACTTGGCACTCAATAAATGTTTGCTGGATCAACCACTGCAAAAAACCAACTTAGAATTCTCCGAGCCACCAGTATTGTCCTCCACTGCCACAATTTCTTTCCTCAGTCCTACTCTGTGGCCTTCCTGATGCTCAATGTCAGGAGGAGATCCAAGCTTCTCATCCTGACACACAAGGCCCTTCACATCTGGCTGCAACCTTCCTCCCAAGCCTTCTGTCACACCGCTGGGCACTAGCTCCTTCCGGCCCGCCCACATCTCCCAGTCTCCGCACTTGCTGTTCTTTCAGATTTTACCCTAAACCACCACAGTGCCCACTGCTTTACTTGAGAAACTGCTACTCAACCTTTAAGATTCAGCTCAAATGTCATCTCTTGTCTGAGACGTTACCCAGAACGACTAACGCTAAGTCGGACTATTGACCGCCACTGCCGGCCGACAGGGAGGCTTTGGCCGGGCCCCTCCTCCCGGTTGCAGACCAGGTCATCACCTCCCGGAGCGCCCAGCCGCGCTACCTGGAGCACACAGTCCGACTCCAGCAGACATGCGCCTAGGTCCTCCTTCACGCCCGCGCATGCACCGCCCTCCGGCTTGTCTTCGTAATACCGCGGCATCACGGTGCCTGCCACCCGCGCTAGCCTCCAGCCTCGACCCTACTCGTCTGCAGCGTTTGTGACCAGGCAAGGAGCGAGGAAAGCTCGCGGCGGCAGACCGGAAGCCGGCCGTAACAACTTCCGGACGACCTCGGGGACTACGGGAGCCTGAGAGGCTGGGCGTGCGCGGCGGAAGTGGGCGCAGGTGACGCGGCGCGTCCGGAGAGCCGGCTGCGCTGCCGGAAGGGAAGAAGGCCTGGCGGGGGTTGGGCCCGGCTGCTGGGCGGAGGTGGTGGGCTGCAGCGGACCCGTGTCAAGGCCGCCACAGGGCTCCAGGTGAGGCCCGAGGACTGCTCTGCCCGCGCGCTGCCCGGGCCGTTTCCTTCTACAGCGCGCGGCGTGGCGTCTCTGCGGCCCGGGAGTGCTGGTCCGGCCCCTCGGCCCGCAGCAGAGTTGCCAGAGAAAACAAGGACGCTAAGTTACGTTTGAATCGCAGATAAAGGAATAACTTTTAGTATAAGCATGTCCGAGATACTGCATGAGACATACTCATACCAAAAAATTGTTCGTTCCTTGTTTGAAATTCGACTGTAACTGGGCGTTCTGGTGTTTTTAGTTGCTAAATCTGGCAGCCCCACCCGCGGCCCCGGGCGGGTAGGGGGCAGCGAGGGCCGGCGAGGCGCTGCCGGTGTCCCGGAGGCCTGCAAAGTGGAGTGGGGGGACCGGGCGGCCGGGCGGTGACCTGCGCTCACTGGGCTTCGGACTGGTTGGACTGGACTCCTACGCTGTCGTTGCTCCTGCTGAGAGTAAAACACTAGGGATTGGACTGCTTTGTTTTTATATCGCGTTCTGGTGACGGGGAGCTTGCTGGCCATCCGCGGAGGGAACGGAAACAGAAGCACAGGGAGGTGAAGTGTGGGGAGGGCGTGGCCCCTGGCTCAGTGGTACGGGGTGGTTCAGACGGCGGTTCAGACAGGCGAGGTGTTGCCCTTGCGTGCGGTGCAGTGTGCAGTTCTCCAGCCCCAAGACGAGCCTTAGAACCAGCTGCATTTGCTTTTTTGACTCCTGACGCTTCTCTAGGGTTGTGGAGAACATGTAACGTGATCTTGCTAAATAACTCAGAAGAGGGGTGCTGGTAGCCAAAAGTTTCTTCAGATTATGTGTAAGAGAATTTTTTTTTCTTCATCTAGGAAGATGTTACCAAGTACTTCAGTGAATTCCTCAATGCAGGGGAACGGAGTCTTGAATTCCAGGGATGCAGCAAGACACACGGCTGGAGCAAAACGTTACAAATACCTGAGAAGGCTTTTTCGTTTCCGACAGATGGACTTTGAGTTTGCGGCTTGGCAGATGCTCTACCTGTTCACTTCCCCACAGAGGGTTTATAGAAACTTTCATTACCGAAAGCAGACAAAGGACCAGTGGGCCAGAGATGACCCTGCTTTCTTGGTCCTATTAAGTATCTGGCTCTGTGGTAAGTGTCAGTTTACCTGCAGTAGAGTTGAAGAACACATTGAGTGGTTGTCTTTGTAGGATCTTTTGTTATAAATGTGTAGTAGGTCAGAATCTGCGGATGTTTGAAACTATTTCTTCCTTTTTTTTATAAAGCTTCAAAAATCTCACAGGAAAAAGGTTGTATTCTTCCTGGTTCTACAGGTGCCAAGCAGATGCCAGAGTAAACTGTTGCCTGGGGAGTTTGAAAAACAGGGGACAATGTTCACTCTATGTCTTTTAACTACTATGAATTGGTACCCAAATGCCAACTTACTATGTAAAGGAATGTGGAGATTGGAAATTGCATTTCACAATCAGGCAAATCCAGAGCGAGAGTTCTGAAAGTACTGAGGTGAACTTGAGAAACTACTTTTAAGTTCTCCAGTGCTGTAATGCAAGGGTTCTGATCACCTTTAGGGTGTTGAAGTTTTTGAGATGTTGAGATGTAGGATGTTGTGTACCTTTAAATTTAACTGGACTGAAAATACGTGAGTGCCTTCTCTGTGCTGGTGCTGTTCTGAATGCTGGAACTAGGCTGGCAGGGGCCCTCCTCAGTCGACTTAAAATATCTCAGTGTCCGTGCTGTGTTCCCAGGTGTTATGAATTTCTACATCAGTTACAAATCACACACCTGGGACTCTTTGTCCCAGTCTCTTCTTTTGTAAAATGGAGTTAATTGCCTATTTTGTCAGGTTTTTGAGGAGGATTGTGGTGTGAAAATTACCTGGCTGGCACACAGTTAAGTGTTCAACATGTGGTAGCTGTTAATATTTTAAACAAAATTCTGGTACTGTAACTTCTGATGATAGCAGTCTTTTATAGGCATACCTCAGAGATATCATAGGTTCTGTTCCAGCCCACTGCAATAAAGCAAATATCAAAATGAAGCAAGCCACACAGATTGGTTTCCCAGTGCATACTGAAGTTATATGCACGTTATACTGTAGTCTGTTAAGTGTGCAACACCATTATGTCATGGGAGTTTTGTTCCCATGTCTGTCTCCCCCACTAGACTATGAGCATTTGGAGGACAGAGATTGTGTTCTGTATCCACAGAACCTAGGAGAGTACCTGAATGAATCTTGTGAATCTTTCTTTCAGTGTCCACTATAGGATTTGGCTTCGTGCTGGACATGGGATTTTTTGAGACAATAAAGCTCCTCCTCTGGGTTGTATTCATAGATTGTGTAGGTGTTGGTCTTCTGATAGCAACTTTAATGTGGTAAGTACATACCTTTGGTTTTTCAGATGCTGCTGTAGAATCTCCATCTGTTTGCTTCAGAGGTACAATAGCTGATGGAAATTCAAACCAAGATAGATTATCTGAAACGGTCAATTTTGACTGCCAAGATTATTATAACATGCCCTCCTGTATTGGTGCTTATATCAAAAAATAAGCAATGGTCTATATTGTCAAAGTGCAGCAAATAATTGAAATAATGATTGTCATACTAACAAAATCCCTGATTTTGCAAAAGTATGATATTATGCATTTAACCAAGTCTGCTTAAGTTGTCTGGATGACAGCATGGTTTTCTGCATTTGTCAGTAAGGACCACTTCTAGATGTTTAAATGTTCCATAGTGTTTAAATTCATTTAGATTTAGAGGGCTACTTTCTGGAATCTTACTTTGAATCTTTGACATTTGAAGTATACTTGAAAAGGAAGGATTTTTTTAAAAAACTTCTCGTGCCTGCCTGCTGAGAGAAAACATACACATACAGGTTTTATTGAAAAGGTTCTCGGTCTTACTTGGTTTGTGGTTGATTTGACAACAGCAGTGTAGTGAGTATAAACCTAGTGTTTGGTTTTTTAGTTCTCTCACAGATGAAGTACTCCTGTGTGGTTGGCATGCTGGATGAAGGGCAGTGGATGTGGCCAGTGATCTCACCAGGAGGCCAGTGGTTGAGTAGGGGTGGTGGTCATTGTATATGAGAGAAAACACTGTGGAACATTTTAGTTACAGGGAAACTTGGGTTCAAATGCCAGCTTGATCATTTGTGTAACTCTTTTGTAAAATGGAGTTAATTGTCTATTTTGTTAGGTTTTTTGAGGAGGATTGTGGTGTGAAAATTACCTGGCTGGCACATAGTTAAGTGTTCAACATGGAGTAGTTATTAATATTTTGAACAAAACTCCGATACTGTAACTTCTGATGATACCAGTCTTTTATAGGCATACCTCAGAGATATCATAGATTCTGTTCCAACCGCTGCAATAAAGCAAATATCAAAATTAAACGAGTCACACAAATTTGTTTCCCAGTGCATATTGAAGTAATATGAATATTATACTGTAGTCTATTAAGCATGCAATACCATTATGTCTAAAAATAGGCATATTTTAAAAATACTTTATTGCTAAAAAATGCTGACAGACACATGCTGTTAAAAAAAATGGCGCCAGTGGAGTTGCTTGACACAGGGTTGCCACAAACCTTCAGTTTGTAAAAAATGCAATATCTGCAAGGCACAGTGAAGCAAAGCTCAGTAAAATGGGGTATGCACATGTTTTCCTTTGTAACTTCTGACTAGTATGGAACAGGTTTTATATGCGCTAGTCAGTAAATGCTGTGCACCACTAATCTAAAATTCTAAATCTGGCCTAAAGTTAATACTGCTAACTAATGTGAGTCATGTATTCATTATCAAGAAATCAATGAAAAACACCTGGTATATGAAAAATTCAATAAATAAGATTTTCAAGGGAATAATTTGATTTGTAGCAAGCATTCTACCATGAATGTATTGATTCTGGAGGTCAATCTGGTGTTTCACACCGTTCGTATGAGTCTATCATTGTTTGAGTTAAATAGCAAAGGATTGCTATTTGTGTATTTTTGAGAACCTATGTTGTATTGTGAAATGTGTGAGAAACTAGAAATAGAAATGATTACATGCACTTGTGATCATCTCAGAGGTGCCACAGGAACTAACATGAGGAGGTGTTTTGGGAAGATGTGAGAATTGCAAGTGCAAAGGCATAGAAATATGGAACACTATGCTAGGTGTGGGAGTACAGGGTGACACTGAATGACTAGGGAAAAGATATGACTAGAGAAATGGGCCTTAATGCAATTCAGGGGAAAAGCTGGACTTAATCTCATAGGCTACCTCTGTAGGCTGGGGGTGGAAGGGAGGTGGGGAGCTTGGAGGCCTTGAAGTAGGGGAATGATCAGATTCATACCTTATGAAAACTCTTTTCTGTGGCATTGGAGGAGTTGGAGAAGTGGACAAGCCTGGATACAATTGCAGGGGTCTGCCTAAGGGTAGACGATGCCCAGAGTATGATGATGGTAGGGATAGAGAGGAGAGATGGATTTGAGAACTTCCTGTGATAAAAAGATATGAGGAGGAGAAGGAGAGAGGCTAAGGCCTCCTTGGGGATGGCATGCAAGCTTTGGGATTAGGTGACTAAGTAAATGGCAGGTGTGTATGAGGCATTCCATGTGGGCCGTGTTGAGTTCAGGAAGCTTGTTGAGAATTTAGTGGCAATATGAAGGTCAGTAGACACTGAGGTAGCTAATGCTAGACCTAGAGATAACAGCCTGGGCCATGACACGGGCATGACTGGCTTCTTTCCATGGAGGTAGGAGGTGAGAACCGCAGTGCCTTCGAGTGCCCTCAGGAGGTGTATCTGCGTTCTAGAGTTAAGACTCAGACTGAGGACAGAAGCTTGGAAACCACCGATTTAAAGGATACGCAGAGGGACCAGGAGCCGCAAGGGATGACTGCAGAAAGGGAGCCACTGGAGAGTGAGCTACATGTGAATTAATTCCATGAAATTTTAATAACACATGTTCTTGGCTAAAACAAAATGTTTTGGTAAGCTTCAGTTTGCTCAGGTGAAGTAGTAGTATTTTGACATTTTCAGATAACTAAGTGTGGGATTATTAGTACTATACTATGTTTATACTCTTTCTTTTCTATTTTCATTTCCACTATAGAAATAGCATTTTCTTAATTATATCCTTGAATTGAAATGACATAAAAAGTATGTCGACTTTCTAAGATGTTTATAATACAAATTGTGTTTTCTTTGAAGATCTACTTTTCTATTACCTGGATATTTTACTTTTTATTCATTCATTGTTTAACTGAACAACTAGTAGGCTGTGTTGTGAACAGTGACATAAGCTTGAATAACGGTCCTGATGGCTAGGTGTGTCACTGGTCAATCTTTCCTTACTGGTTCCTCCTGTTTCCCTCACCTTTCTATAGGAGGTTGGCCCAGGTCTTAGACCTTGCACCTACTTGCTGTCCACATTCATTTTTATTTTTCCGTGGTATCATTTGGGCCCATGGCTTTAAGTATCATCTACACACTGATGAGTTTATATCTACAGTTTGGACCTCTCTGGTGAACTCAAGACTTTATATACAACTTCCTACTCCATACTAATAGGCATCTTCAACATAATAGGTCCAAATCCAAACTCCCGCGCTGTCCTACCTGCCCTAAAACCACTCCTGCAGCCAGCCCACTGCAGTTAATGGCAGCTCCATCTTCCATTTGTTCACGGCAGAAATCTCTCAGTCGTCCTTGACTGTTCTTCCTCATACCTCACACCCAGTACTTAACTCCATCGGCTCTACCTTCCTACTCTAGTGTGTCCTACATCTCCTCACCCCCACTGTCACCAGCTGCCCTGTTCATCTCTTCCTGGCTGTAGCCTTCTAACTGCAGTCCCTGACCTGTTAGGGACCGGGCCGCAGAGCTCCATGGCTTTCCCCCTCCCTTCCCATGGAGAAATTATCTTCCATGAAACTTAGGAACAGGAGTCGGGTGCACACAGCAGGAGATGAGCAGCAGTGGCTGCTTCCATGAAACTAGTCCCTGGTGCCAAAAAGGTTGGGGACCACTGTACTGGTCTCTCTGCTTCCACTCTTGTCCCTAGAGTCTGTTCTTTGATCAGCCATCAGGAGACCCTGTCAAAACATTAAAGTCAGGCACTCTTCTCACAATTCCTCATGGCTTATCATTTCACCAAGTGTAAAAGCCAAAGATTTTTAAAATGGCTACAGGCTCCATAAGACCTGGCTCCCCATTTCTTTTCTGACTTCATTTCCTGTTTCTTTTCTTCTTTCCTCTTATAGGCACACTGGTCTCCTTGCCCATTCCTCACACGTGCCAGGCATCATCACTGCCCTTGGGTCTTTACCCAAATGAGTGTCATATTTAAAATTGCATCTCAAGTTTTTATTCTCTCCCCTTTACTGCCTTATCTTTTCTGTAGTACCATCTGACACATTTATGTCGTTGTCAGTCTTCCCCACTAGATTAAAGGCAAGGATTTTTGTTTTGTTTACTGCTGAATCTCCGGGATTTAGGATAATGTCTGGCACACAGAAGGTAGTTATTAAATATTTATAGAAGTAATTTTATCCAATTGTGAAAGAAATTTTAATTTTGCATTTCAGGTTCATCTCTAACAAGTACTTAGTGAAACGACAGAGCAGAGACTATGATGTCGAGTGGGGCTATGCCTTTGATGTGCATCTGAATGCTTTTTATCCACTCCTGGTCATTTTGCATTTTATTCAGCTTTTTTTCATTAACCGTAAGTAGTAGCTCTCAGACTATTATCAAAGTCTTCATTGTATGCATTGGTAAAGACACTCATTGTGTGCATCTCTTCTGGCAGATGTTATCCTAACAGATACATTTATTGGATATTTAGTTGGAAATACCTTATGGCTGATTGCAGTTGGCTATTACATCTATGTAACCTTCCTAGGATACAGTGGTAAGTAATTTAAAAAAATTTTTTTTGGTTGCTTGAGAATGTAGCAAGAAGGAAAAAGTTGTAATACTAACAGCCTGCCTTTATGGAACACTTACAGTGTTCCCAGTATTTTGTATGTATTATTTAATTTGTAACAATTATATAGGTTTACTTGTCCTCATTTTTCAAATGAGGAAACTAAGGCACAGAGATTAAGTAACTTGTTCATGGTTGTGCAGCTGGAAAGCAACATATCTGGTATATAATGGATTTTATAATTTCCAGGAACCGTGTTAAACCACACTGTTATCTCCAAGTTGCTGGCAGGAAGGCAACACCATTTTTCTCTTCCTTTTCTCCTGTGCTTTCAGGTTCTGAGTTAGCACAGTAAAGGTAGAGTGAGGAAAGGAATGGCCCAACCTGTGGTCACATAGGAATATGAACTGAAGTTGTTCAAAAGCTTTTTGAATCATACTTTTGCCTCATTTTTAGTTTTTATGCTCACTATAGGGTTCTGTACATGAATATACAAGATCAGGCCCAGGATTTACTGTCCCCAACACATATTTGTATATTTACTCTTAAATCCTGTTGTGAATTCATTTATGCATTTTTCTTCATTGATGTTAAAGTTAAGTAAAATCTAGAAACTTTGTTAGCATTATATACACATACTTTTTTTTTAGCCATTCCTTGTTCTCTGGATGGTTAGGTCCTAACCGTGGACACAAAGAGCTCTTGTATGACTGGCTCCTCTAGTTGGGATTGTTCCACTTAACCCCCCTCATTGCTTACCACCACCCCCCATTGTAAGGCCTTGATTGGGGGTCCTTTCTTTAGTCCAGGGGAAATGTTTGACATTTCATCTTCAGGTTTCTAAAGAATTTTCAAATAGTTTGAGAAAGTAGTTTGTGATTAGAACACTCCAACACTGTGGTTCTCTGAGTGGATGTTTGAACACTCTCCCTGCCATGTAGAACATTTTGAATACAGCTCAGTTTCTGCTTTTAAGGACTTCTGTATGAGAAATATTTAGGTCAGAATGCATAGGGTAGGGTCCCAATGAGCAAGAAACATGGATATTTAGGGACATTTTAGTTCTTTCCTAAAGCTTGGGATATTAGTTGAGCACTCACCGTCTCAAAGTGGAGGTGTGATGCTTTTATACACTGGAAAATCTCTAATAGTTAAAAGCTGAGTTTTTTTCTTACATCATCTGTGTACTGTAAGATAGACTCGTAGAGACTTCTTAGACAGTCACAAGTTTCAATTCACCAGTTCTCATGAACATTTGTGAGATTTGTCTCTCACTCTTAACTTCTCCATCCTAGCATGTTTCCCACTCAGCCACTATGCCTCATTTTGGTCACACCCCGAAATGAGGGAGGCGACACAGAAGAGCAGGAAGAATAGTATTGTTCTGCTATAAATAGCACAATCTTACCGACTCAAAGTATGCATTCTCTTTTGGCCACACATTTTGAAGCGCTGTCTTTCAAAATCTTATTAGTCATATTTGCTTTTTTAAAAAAAATTTTCTCTTTTCCAGCACTGCCATTTTTGAAAAATACAGTAATTCTTCTCTATCCATTCGCACCTCTCATCCTGCTCTACGGGCTGTCACTAGCACTGGGATGGAACTTTACCCGTGCGCTGTGTTCTTTCTACAAGTACAGGGTGAAATGAAAAAGAATATCCAATCTTAACTGTGTCAACAGTATCGATGAAGTGATTTCTTGTAAAACTTGTAAATAAATTCTTTGTAGATATCTTAAAGGTGTAAAGTTTGCAAATTTGAATATATGTTAACACTATTGTCAAGTACATTCCTTGAAACTAAATGTACATTTCTATAATAAATATTTTTTAAACGAAAGCATGCATTTCATTCATTATATATTGTACACACAAGAGCTATATATTAAATACTAAGGGCATGGGAAAAACAAATGTAAACTAACTTGAATTAAGTATTTCTGAGAGAATATCTGTTAATATTTAGAGAACAAGGTAATAAGCATACACTCACCTTTCTCCTGATTGCTCCTGGCAAGGTACATAGTCTACCTCATTTCTAACGAGCTGTATTTTAAACATGTATATAAGCCACCTGATCCCAGCCTAACCTTCAAAAGCCTCTTCAACTTGTAATGTTTCTGTACTATAGGGCCTAAACATCACAAGTAACATTTTCTCTGTAAAAAAAAATTTTTTTAAAGCAAACACCCCAAAATAGATTAAAGAGGCCCATGGTGGGTACTTTTATTTGTGGAACTATATAGTATATATAATAAAGTGAACACCTGCGTAATATTGATAATCACAGTCTTAACGTTAAGGCTTTTTTTTCCTTCTTTAAAACCCAAATAAAGGATCCACTCCATTAAAAATAAACTATTATTGTATTGATGTTAATAAAAAAAAAACCTACTCATTAAATTTCACCTATTTTTATTAGAAGGAATCTGAATTCAACATGGCTTTTAAAACTTCTTTATTTCAAATACACATGAACGGCTGTGGCACAGAGAAACAGTGATGAAAGGCACAGTCAACAGGACCAGTTATTAGGTTTTCAATTATAGCAGCAAATCTGAAAATAAATAATCCTCCTTTAAAAATCCAGCAGGTACCTAAAGTATTACTACAGATATTGACTATTCAACTCATGAAGACATTTTAAAGAAACTATGTACAATACATTTAAGAAGAAAAACACTCTGGTACAACCTGGCAAAGATTCCTCAGCTTCTCCACGAGATGCTTCCAGAAACATCCTTAAATGCAAAGACAACCTTTCCAAAGTGTTCTGAATGAGACACGCTGTAGTTTTTCATTCCTTGAATGAAACAATTGTTACACTCAACTGATTTCTAAATCTTTCATAGAAAATATTACTGTCTACACCGAAATGAAAAGTATCAAATCTACTGGCAGTGCATCTTACAGTACTGTCGATATCAGCCATTTTTAAGGCTCAGAGAATATGCCTTCAAAAGGTATTTTCACCAAATTCGAGCAAACACTGAGCATTTCAAATAAAGAATGGAATGCCAATCAAGCTAAAGTACCAAACCTTTGATTCCAGGACATTTTGCTAATTACTAATACAGTGAAACAGCCAGAAGCGAGTGATACATAAAACAGCCTCCCTAATGTCGAGTATCAAAATATTCCCCACAACAAACAAGCCTTATTTTAGAATTTAGCACCACTATATTTTACATTTTTACTACAATGTTAACAGTGGGAACGACAGTGCTTCCCTTCAACACTCAGTTTACTTTCTTCTATATTCTCAGCTCACATGCACGGTGGAGTGCCAGCTCACTCCTTCCTGTCTGTTCCTTTGAAAACCACCTACTCAGTGCCTGAACTGGTGAAGTGAGTGTTTCAGGTAAAAAAAAAAAATTAACATATAGGTATCAATGATATGGAGATGTATAACAAAATCCTCTGTTTGGTTTCTTTTTAAATAATACTGTCTTTTTAGTATTGTATGTTCACATGCATTAAAGTAAGCATACTAGTTATCATAGCATATATCTAAGATTAATAACTTAATAAAATTTCACAACTATCAAACTAAATTTTACACACTGTAAATATTGCTACATAGTTTGGAAATGTTTCCTTGTCTATAAAGGAATTGGATTGGATATCTAAGTTCCCTTACAACACTAAGATATGATTATGACTCAAATTTCCCATATTTTTAGTCTGTAGCCTTATTTTCCTTCCTTTAGCTCTACTTGGTCTTAAATCAAGGCCATGGCAATATATAAAAATAAGCACAAAAATTAATGAAGAAACCAAAATAAAAATAAACATTATCAAGTAATGGCTTGGATGCAGAGCGGTATTTTGGGAAACCACTCTTAAAGTAACAAAAATTTAGTGGCCCACATAGGATCTGATCTGTGCTAGATGACAGACTTCATTTTCTTCTAGATCAAAACTTAGTGTATCAATACAGAGTAGATTATCTGATGTCTACATAAAGGCCTAAGTTTTGTTTTCTTAATGTTGTATCCAAAATACCACTGTTTACCATTCTTTAATATACTTCTGACAGGCTCAGAGCGTCTAGATTGGTATAACACCTCTTCCATTAAAAAAAAATTCCTTATACACTGTTTTGATCCTGTTCCTACAATTTCATTCTGGCAGTTCCTTTACAAAGCACTACTAAGATGCTCCAACTTTGCCAACAAACTTCCAGTGAAGACTATTTAAGATCTCTGGCAGAGTACGCCCCAGATGAGGCCCATACACGTGATTTGCTAGTAAAGACTTTATTTGTGCATTTACCAAGAAATATCCAACATACTATAAGGAATCAAGTATGAAGACTTCCTCTCTTTTAAATACTGCATTCATTTTCTATCACTGCATAACAACTTGAGCAGCTTAAAACACAAGTCAATTTATTTATTGGTTCTGTAGGTCAGAAGTCCAAGCAGGCTTAACTGTGTTCTCTGCTTAGGCTCTCACAGGGCTGGAATCGAGGTGTTGGTCAGGCTGGGTCTCATCTGGAGATGCATTTCCAAGCCCATGAATGAGCCTGCGGGCTGAATTCAGTTCCTGTGGCTGTAGGACTGCAGCTCCCATTTTGCCTCTCTCAGCTCCTATTAAGGCCACTTGCATTCCTTCTCGTGTGGCCCCTTCTACCCTAAAACAGCAAGGGTGCCTTGAGTCCTGCTTTGAGTCTCTGACTTCTGCTACCAGCCTGAGAAAACTCTCTTCTTTTAATGGGCTCACAAGACTTGATTAGCCACCCCCAGATAATCTTCCTTTTGCTATATAACATGATATAATCATGGATTATACAGGTTCCACCCACACTCAAAGGGGAGGATATTATACAAGGTCATTGGTGGGGGTGGTACAGGGTGGGGGTCATTCTTAGAATTCTGCCTACCACAAATACACTGCTATTCATTAGAACAATCTCTGCAACATGCTGTTTCCACATAACCAAACTTTTGAGGGATGGAATTGTTGACAGACAATTTTTTTCATTATTATAATAGATTTAAATAGATTTAAAAGAAGCTTTCATAACTTTGCTTATGGTTTTTAAAATAACCATAACTTTTAATTATTTACTAGTACAACCACTAATTTGAAAAAGCTATACCTTGTTCAGAGACATCTCCAATGGTTAAATTAATATACACATACATGTCTATAGCCTACATGCTGAATAATCCTTTTGCATTAACTTTTCCCAAAGCTTTTCAATCACACTATCTTTTTTGACTACATAGTACGGTAGGATTCATGCTGTGGAAAATGCATAAGACTGTAATAAAGAACTTAGAAATCACAGAATCCTAGAAATAGGTCCTCAATTTTCTATTCTTTCCCACATACCCATCATAATTTGCATTATGATATATTCACATCTGTTTTTAACCTCATGAGAATTCATTAATTCTGGTTTCTAAATGTTCACATTAGCACTCTTAACACAGTACTGTCCAACAGAACTTTCTGCAATGATGAAAATGTTCTGTATCTGTGGTGTCCAGTGTGGTGGCCACTAGCCACACACAGCCATTGAGCACTTGAACTGCAGCTAGCGTGACTGCAGAGCTGAATTTTTTATTAATTTAAATAGCCCCGTGTGGCTAGTGGCTACTATACAGGCCAGCACAACTCAAGAGCCTAATGGTTTATGTGAAATATACAACGGATACCGAACCAAACCATGCCCCATTTTAATTTATGTGTGTGTGCGCACGTGTGTGTAGGTAAAATTAGTCCCAACATTTGACACTGTGGTAAAGTGGTTCAGTGCCCTCTCAAGGTCAAGAATTTACCTTCTTTCAGTCACAGGCACTCTGCACCTCCTCCAATCTTCTGCCCTAACACTGCTCCCAGAACAGTTTCTTGCTTGGGGAAAGCGTGGCTTCTCCTTGTCTAGTGCAGAACTGGGCAAAAAGGAGGGAGCAACTAACAATGACATCCCATGAGGACCTGCTGCAGCAGGCGACAGTGAGAAGAATGAACCGTGGGTGTGCCTCAGGAGCTTGAAATTTGGTCAGAAAGATAACACACACTCCGCACACAAATGCACCCCACAAACAAGCAAAAACTAGACAGCTGAGTGTGTAGGGAAGCGTGTGGCAAGGACAACAGAGAAGGGGAGTAAGAAAGCCAAAGAGGAGAGTGGGCTGGAACAGCTGGTCCCTTCATCAAGACACTGGCCACCTGCCATGCGCCAGGCACATCCTAGGCACTGATAAATTCAAGGGGAAGAGGGCACGAGAAGGTCCTGGCATGATGGGAAAGGTCTGGCTGAAAGGGTTCTGAGGAACAGGAGGGATGAGAAAAGCCTGGGTGAGGAGACCACATGAAACCAGGAAAAAGCTGGCTGGACGGTCTGAGCATCTTTAAAGAGGCCATAACAAATGGCACCAGGAGCTGCTATAACTTTCTCCTCCCTAGATTTTCAGAGCGTGGCCTTTCTTCCTGACACCAGAGTTGGCAACTAAAGAACAAGGGACCTAAGGGGACTCCTAAACCCATTCGTACAGATTTTTACCCTCTGTTACTCAGTCATTTTAGCAGTAACTCAGTATGCTAAGCCAGGTCCTAAGTTTTATAATGAAAAGGGTATACCTCTTCTTGAATGAAATTTGCTTGTGGGCACTTGGCCAAAGAACTTGGAGAAGAAAATAGAAAGTAAATTCAAGAAAAGGAAAATTAAATCCAAAAAACCCTAATAAAAAACTTCAACTGGACTTTGACATAAAAATCATTATTGGCAGCATGATTGACTTTTCAATCAAGTAACTGAAAATTATTACAATATGGAGTGATGGAAATAATTGTACTATATCAGTGTTTCCCAACCTTTTTCACTTCACGACACTGCACAGAAAATACTGCTGTTTGATGCTATTTGTCCAGCACGTTGGCCAAGCAGATGAAGCTCCTCCAGGCTACAGGCAACCAGCTAGGACCTCCTCTCCACCTGAGGCCAGTGGCCACTCTGAAAGCTCAGGGGCACCAAGCTCTGCACATCTGTAACCCCACACAACCCACCTGAGGCACACCAGCGTGTCGGAGTAGACGGCTGGGAACTGAAGTTGATAATTCATCATTTTTTTCAAAGTAAAGTACTTTTATAAAGATCACTGATTGCTGAGGCTGATCACATTCTTTGTTTATAGAAGTAATATTATTTGGAACTGCATGTTTAATAAATACTCTTTTAAACATGGGATTTACTTATAAGTTCATAATGCAATAGAATAAATCATTTTGGAAAAATATATGACTGCTACAATACCTTTTGCCCAAAACAGTATTACAATTTTTCTTTAAAATTATACCAATGATGACTTACACAATAGCATCACCTAGAAAACATTTTGTCAGAACTCATAAAATGAGTGCAGATAGAAAAGAATCAACAAGAGATAATGCATCTAACTCATGGGTTAAAGACAAGGATTAAAAAGGAAAGAAGAGTTTGTCATTTTACACATGAGAGGAAATGTAATGACTTAAGTCTACGATAATTCAAGTTGAATGCATCACACTTGCACACAAATTTATCAGACTGATTTTTCGTGGCTATACACCATACACACAGTATAGTAAAATAACCCCCAAGAAGGACATTGGTCTTTAAAATCTTGGCTTTAAGGAATGACAAATGTCTTTGAAAATATTTTGTTCAGAATCACTGTGATTATAAAAGTACTTCAGTTAAGAAATCCATCTATAATCAATCTTAAATGGCAGTGCATTTGAAAAATGGCATTGATTTGTAATGTCTGCATTTCCAAAGAAAAAGATAGAAAGAACTTAAAAAAGCAAGGTAATTGGTTTTCAAAAAAAGTATCAATTCAAAAATTTACTGCACAAAAATATGTACTTCTTAAGTGTTTCTAATAAATTAACTCCATAACATTTTTATGTATATTTATATATTTATATATATAATCCCTGATAATCTATAAAAGAGGGTCTATAATAGTAAAATAAGTGAACCTCAAAAGCACCCCCTTCATAAAATGTATTTAACAGTAGTTTTTCTCAAATTTAAGGAATGTAACAATATGTACAACTCTTATGTATTAGTATAATACCAAAATAGTACAAGTCGTATTAACAGGCTGTCATAATTGTAAAATGTTTGAGTCAAGTTAAAATCGGAGGACAGCTTAGTTTCAAATGAATACAATTATCATGGGAGATTCACTTTCCAAGTGGAAATGACAATCATCTTATCTACAGTAGATTTCACAAGAGGTAGTGTTCAAGTAAAAAAAAAAAAAGTACATGCTTAACTATCTTTAATCAACAAATTCACAGGAAAAAATATGTTGGTTTCTTAGATGATCAGTTGGTGGCTTTTTTAATATGAATCTGAAATACAAAACAATTAAAAGTATGATAAGCTAATTAATTCTCAATTCCAGAAAGGCCTTAAATACAAAATCGAAATGTAATTTTAAAAAAGTAATATCTAGGATGTTTCACTGATTTAATAGATTCTTACCTCATTAAGAATGGCCCAAACAGCAGAATTCTGAATAACTGAAAGTCGAAAGGTTGAAATGGGATTTAGACTAGGATCCACCATTCCTTCTGCAACACCATTCTCGAATTTTCCTTCAAAATAAAAATTAATAACTTGTTGGATAGACCGAGATGAGCACACATAAAACATCACTGACTTAAGGTAGGAAAGGAGGACACCCAAATATTTCTATTAATAGTAGATGTCTTTAGACAGGGCATAGGTGATTTTTTTCCCTTTCTTTCTACTTTTATTTAACTTTTAAATTTTTCATGAAATAATGCATGCTTAAAAAGATAGGATGCAACCTATTTAATTAGGCAGAGCAAACAAAACAAATTTGTTCTTGCATCAAGGTTTTACCCTACAGGTTTTTAGCAAATTGTGACTTACCCAAACCTTACCAAAACATAATCTGTACCATCAGTCTGACTTCTCTGAAAGTTAAATCAATCAAAACAAATTGTAATGTTTTAATTAGACATACATTCAGCTGCTAGCCTTGAGCAGGGGCTCAAAGTGTACTCTTTCCAAGGGCACATTTAGAAGGAATTGAGAAGTAAACCCTCCTCTACAGTTTCCACATAAAGCTGCATTAAAAATGACAAGCTAAAAAAAGCTCTCCTATAAAAATAAGGACTAAGAACTTCTATAAAAGGTAACATACTCTGTACCAAATTTTTCTTGCTGTAAGGAAAATCCTTCTTAAAACAAAACCAAAAAATGCTGTTAGAAAAGTGACAAGAAAATAGTTCATTCTGAGCCAGATTTCTCTAAGCCAGAGGTCTGACAAACTTTTTTTATAAAGGGCAGTCCTTGTGGGCCAAGAGGAAACTCAAGTATGCTAGGTAAGTACTTCATAGAAACAGAGAAAAAACAAATTTCCACAAATTTTTTAACAATGAAATTCAATATATTAATACAACAACAACTGAGTGCAATTTTTTTGGTAATATAGGTATACTAAGGAGAAGAATATAATTCCTTTTGGGGGGATAACATTTCATTGAATTGGGGTTCGAAGTTGGTGCTCCCTATCATCAAAATGACCGAATGTTTGCCCACTAACTCTGATCTATAATCTTTTACACATTATCTTTGAAATGTCCTTTCACACAGCCTAGGTAGGGCGAAATACTGAAATCAAGCTACAAACACATAATTTTAATGGAGCATATTCATCAGTTGGAAGGTACTTTTGGAATTTTACCAGATTTTTCTCTTTGATATTGGCCCTCTGGTGTATTATTACATTGCAGATGAGTCCATTCTAATCGAAGATTAGGTCAAAGCCCCTCAATTGCACATTAAACAGATTTTGAAATATGGAAATTACGTTTTCACTTACACTGAGGTCCAAAAATGCTGCGGGAACTATGGTTTGAAATTGAAAATGTATCCACTGTAAATCTGTGTGGGACGGAGATCATGCTTCCTATTTTAATTTTTGACAGCATATGGGAAGTGTATATAAAGAGCTTGGTATCATTTATAGTTCAAACGATATTAGTTGTCATTAAAGTGACTTGACTGCAATGTGAGTTTTGCATACGGGCACCATTCTGTCTTGTAATTTTAGGCTGAATTCATTAAGAAACATTATCAACCCTGAAGCAAAAACTAATTTTCAAAGTGGTAATTGTTAAGACAGTTCTCATTTGGCAAAATTTCAGTGTCAGTCCTAAACTCAAAAAAACTTCAGTGAAACTTTACCACTGCTAAGCCACTGAACTGCTGTGCGGTGGCGCAAATCAGGATAGTCAGTTCCCATTTTTGACAAAAATTCACAGAACTGATAATACCTAAGTCCATGAGAGCAAATAAAGTTCACAGTTGGCACTTTGGTTCAATGATACATTATGGATTCAAATATTTTCTGTAAAGTATACCTGGCTGATATATAATAAAATAAATAATAGGCTTTAAATTCCTTAAATTTCCACGAGCTCTGTAAGTTAATATAACTAAGCCTTCTCCTCCTCCACACATACTTTAAACCTATTTGTTGTAACACAGCAGATTCTACTTCAGGTTGAACTTGTGTTTTCTCAACCTATGTGACAATATTCTTGCCTATAGTTGTTCCAAACAGACTATTTATTCATGGGCACCAACTCTTTAGTCACTTCTTGACACTGATTCCAAGTAACAACTGAGTAGTATCAGAGACGTCGTGTCAACTTATCAAGAAGAAAACCACTCAAAATAATTTGCTTTGCTTTTTGACTACTGATATTGCTTCCAATGTCCTCAACTCTTCAAGCAATTGCTGTTTCTGAAAACCTCACAGTCCTAAACAAGTTTATTTTCTCTGCAAATATTTCTTTAGCTGCTGCAATTAAATATTTAATTAACTCACTACTGGTAAGCGGGTTTTCTTGCTCGGCTAAGCGATTAAGCCACTTGGAAACTAACTTTAGTAACAGTTTCATTTCTATTTTTTATTTTTGTGAGGAAATTCTGCTGTGATGAGATATTCCATTTTAAATTTCCTAGTGTTTCTAATCATTGCTTTCCTGTAACTTACGAACACTGCTGTAAGTGCTTAGTCTGGTAATGTACAGCTTTTATGTAACTGCACGATAACCATAATGACTTGCCACCTAATTTTGTAAATTAATTCACATTCCCTTTTGTTAAAAAGCACAGTGTTCAAAGTCTACTTTTCTTGTTTTGACATGATAGGTTGCACCAATAATTGTTACAAAGTCACAGTATGGTGACTCAAAACACTCGAATTATAAATGCATCACTGTGATTTAGAGTACACCGGGCAGTACAAAGCCATGAGAGCATGACTTCGATCTCTATTGCAACTACTCGTCTCTGTTACTGTAGCAAAAAAGCATATATAGATGATACATTCAAAAAGATAAACATGGCCGTGTTTCAATAAAATTTTATTTATGGACATTGAAATTTAAATTTTATATAATTTTTATATATAATATATTCTTTTTATTTTTTCCAACCATTTAAAAAGAAAAAGAAAAAAATTTTTAAAAAAACCATTCTTAGTTCATGGACCATTCAAAAACAGGTGTTGGGCCAGATTTGGCCCATTGGCTATAGTTTGCTGATCCTTGTGCTATGAAATTATGCAGTCTATTCTCAAGTCTCACGATACAGTTCATCAGTTAATAGTAAGATAAGGTACATTCAAATTAAAGACCACAGCAAAGAAGGCTTAAACTCATTTGGATAGTAAGTGCTGAACCTATCGGCAACCAAAGTCATGTTTTTATTCGAAAAGTGTTGATAAACTTATTTCATAAAGTTTTGTCCATACTTGGTGCTGGACTAGAGTGGAGGGGGGTATGTGCTACAAAAAACTATTATTGAATATCGAACTAGGCAGGGGATACAGAGCTGAAAAATACTGTGAAACCTTGAAACATTTTAACTAATGTAATATCTAATATTGTCATCTGATAAGCTCATTTCATTAGGAAAATAATTACTAAATGGTGTAACTAGCTTCACCAAAACACTTTCACTCAGCAATTTTGTCCAGCAGATATACTCTCACATGAGACTGCCAACAACCTTGGTGTCCATCACTAGGAGACTGGCTAAATAAATTATGATATGCCAATAGAAGGGAATTCTAGGTAGCCAATTAAAAGACTGAAGGAAAATAAAGAGAATGAAATAAAACTGAAGATGATACAGTTGAAAATTTACTTCTATTCCTAAGTATATATTGTAGAGAAACTCTCACACACATGCATAAATGTTCAAAGCAGCATTGTTTATAATAGCAAACAAATGGAAACAAACTTTATGACCAAACAAGAGAACAGACCGGGACACATTCACCCATGGAATCTACATAGGAGTGAAAATGAATGAGCCACAAATACAACATGCATCCACATGGACGAATCTTACAGTGGTGAAGAAAAAAAACAAGTTGCAGAATACAGAAAGATATTTCTATTAAATTTAAAAACAAGCAAAAGAACACTGTGCATTGTTCAGGGATATATTGCATACACATAGTAACAATGTAAATGGAAATGGTAACCACAACATTCAGGATAGTAGCCACCTTTGGGTTGAAGGGGAAAAGCAGCCACCAGAGAAGGACAGTTGAATTGACAAATCTTAAGCTGGATGGTGGAGACACAGATATTCCTTACACTATTATTTGTATCTTTTTATGCATCTGAAATATTTATAGTTTTTAAATGCTCATGTTCTATATGTACATATACATTTTGTTCAATGAAAAACAAGATGCAGAACAGGATTGTAGAATACATCGTGTGTGTGTGTGTGTGTGTGTGTGTGTGTGTGTGTGTGTGTTTAAAGACTATACTTATACCTTGCTATTTATGCACAGAATGCTTCTGGAAGGGCACAAATCATTACAGGAAAGACCTCTGGAAAACACAGGGTAGGAGGGGAGAGAAAAGGGAAAAAGGCTTAAATCTACCCTTTTAAATTTGTATTTGGTACCACGTGCATGTATTATCTTCTCACACAAATTTAACCCTTGTCCTTAACCTAATGGTCCAATCAGTAAGCATTCAAAGACAGGAAAGGAGAGAAAAAGTGGAGGAAATTACCAAAGAGTGACTAGAATCTCAGATTCCTGGCATGGCGGCACCATCCAAGCCTGGTAGTCCCTGGACCTCCTGCCAAGCCTGACCAGTGGCCTTTCCCTATTCCACTGGTTCTCTGCAGAAGGCTCTTTTGCTTTCTCATAACTGTAACCCACTGAAATAAATCTTTCTTTTACAAAGACCATCCTTAGCTATCACATGCCCCCCACCTCAACCACCAGGTCTCCACTAATTGCCAGCTGACTGTATTGTTTGGGACAATGCTTTCAGGCGTAAGTTGCTGCACAGTGTGATCCAATTAAACGCAGGCCCCTTTGCTGGGCCAGTCTTGGCTGTCCCACCCCAAGCTCTTATTAGCTACCTCCTTACCTTATTCTCCCTGTAAAACTTCCAGCTTAGCTTGTAGGTAGCCACCATTCTCTAACTGCTTAACATCAAAACCTTCATTGTACTCCACAGCACCCTTAGGCTTGACCTCTCCCCAGTTCTATTTCAAATAAATCAGTCAACCTCTTTAGGGAGGGTTATGGAACTTTCTGTTCTTACAGTCTGCAGCTCCCCCAGGCAAAATCTCGCACCACTGCTCAGGGTCTTTGGCAGGGACAGTGGCCCCCCCTCTCTCTTAGAATGACACCCTGCTTTAGCAGCAGAGTCCTGGTTGTGGCAGTAGCCCTTGATTTTCTCAGCTTGCTCCTCCCAGGGTACTGGGGCAAGTGAGGTGGGGTGCCTGTGATCAGGGCCAAGTATTCTCACCCTGTTGCACCCGGGTAGAGCTTCTGCCCTATGAATGGAAGTTGAGTGGAAGAAGGAAACCTCAGATCTATCAGCTGCTCTTCTCTGGAACAGAGATTCTGCAACAGAGTGGGGGTGACGACAAATTCTGGCAGCTTGCCTTTCGTAGGGAGATACCATAGCCCTTGATTACAGGCTAACAAGAGCGAGAGTCCCATTGTGGCTGGGCCCCTTGAAATCTCAGTACTCCAGTTTTTTTTTCTTTTTTTTTTTTTTTTTTTTTTGAGACAGAGTCTCACTGTGTTGTCCCAGCTAGAATGCAGCGATGTCATCATCATCACAGCTCACTGCAACCTCAAACTCCTGGGCTCAAGTGCTCCTCCTGCCTCAGCCTCCTGAGTAGCTGGGATGATAGGTGCATGCCACAACACACAGCTAACTTTTTGTAGGGACAGGGTTTTGCTCTTGCTCAGGCTGGTCTCAAACCCCTGATCTCAAGTGAACCTCCTGCCTTGGCCTCCCACAGTGCTAGGATGCCAGGCCCCCAGCATTTTTAATGACTAAAATAAAGTAAAATTGGACTAGGCCCTCGGTTGTTTGCACATGTTAACTGCTTGCTCCCTGGTCAACACCCCTTGTTCTCATAGCAATTATTAACTGCAGTTCCATAGCTTCTTTGTCAAGCAGGAAGAGATTACTCCAGGATCAGGAGGAGAATCTACGAGTTTGTTTTGCCCAAGGAATGGACGCCCCTGAAAAAGCATCTGAGGCTAAAAGCAACACAGACTTCCTCCTAATTTATCCCCACCCTACACAAAAGCTCACTGCCTCATCTGTAACAGGACAGATCTGAGACATTTTCTCTCCTGTCTTCTTGCTTTGGCCAAATCAAACAAACCCTTCTCATCTCCAAGCACTGGTGTCACAGCGTGTGGCTTTAGCTGTGCATCGGGTACGTGACTCTGAACTTGGGCTCTGCAACGCTGTGTTCTTGGCTGCATCGGCGCAGAGCAGAGATTCCATCCCACTGAGCTTGGGGGTTGTGGGGTAACAGAGCTGGTCACAGCACAGATGCCACAGACTCCTAAGGTTCTTTCTGAGATTTGGTAGATTTTCATGAATAATCGTTTCTCCATTTTCTGTATGCCCTTAGGACAATCTTCGGAAATTTTACACAGATTTTTGAAAAATAACTTTCAATAGTTACAGTTGTTTTGCTAGAGAGAGGCTCAAACGAGCCCCTCACACCATCATTCCACCAAAGTATGTTTCTTAAGGGAGTGGGACTTATATACCCAGTTGAAAAAAATCAGTTACTCTTTATTTCTGATGGATATTTTGGTTACAAGGTCCTAGGTTTAATGATCCATAAGTTCTCTTCTGGTTCTAAGCAGATATGAGTCGATGTTTCAGATTGGTCATTTTATTCAGATTACTGCAAAGACATTTAATATAAACACCTCTGTTTCCTACGCTCCTTACATAATCTAGAACACAACATTCTCAGAAATTAGATAACTGACAGGTAATAGGTGTAATAAATGTCTTGGACACTCAGCTAATTTTATGTTCATTTCTAGAGATGGGCTAAGATACAGCCCCAATATGAAAATAACTAAACTCATTTATCCACCAGGACTACACAGAAAGTAGTCAGGGTTATTGTGCAAGCCTTTTCGCAGCAGCTGAACGACACTCACCAAATGTAAAACTGCTCTAAAAAGAGCTATGAAAATGCATCTCTACCCTGTAAACCTACAATGTTAATTTACCAACATCTCCTTTGCTTCATTGTAAGAAAAGCATTAGTTTGTTTTCAGTAAAAGAAAATATATAATCATTCATTGAGTCAATACCTACCAACTGACAGGCCTGGGGGAGAGACAATGTCCCTCCCTTTCCAGGGTGAGCACACAGAATGGAGCCACGGAACTCCACCGTCACACAGCAAAGGACGCCCAGGCCCATGTGAGGCGCAGAGAACAGCGGCAGCTACACCGGCTAATTAAGGGTGAGAAAGTACTACTAGAAGGAGAACTATCAATCCATCATTGCAGGCAGAGAAAATGCTAGAGAAAAACGGCTGCCCGTAGAGTGTGGGGCTTTAATTAGAGGAACAATAGTCTGAGGGCTGGAGAGAGAAAGAGCGAGGGGAAAGTTACAAGACGTGAAGGTGGGTGGGAGCTAAGGAATCACACAGTAGAAAGTCACTAAGGTTTTCCACCCAGGTCGATAGAGTTACGGTTACATTTTGAAAAAGGAACACTGCAGTAGCTCTGGAAAGCCAACAAGAGGACATGCGGTCCCTTCCCTGGCTCCGAAATGGAGGCAGAGGGCATATGGCGCCCTCACAGATAGGGTGACTCAAGACTTTCAGAGGCAAAACTGATAGGGTTTCTGCTCATGGGCAGTAAGGAGAAGACGGTCAGTCAAGGTTAGGCTTCGGCAACTAGATAAATAGGGACAGCAAAAACCACGGTGACCAACAAAGAAATGTCTGTTACAGACGCTCGTTGTAGGTGGCCATGTGGCCAGCAGGCACAAGGCTATGTCAGTGGGCACCCAACACAAATGTGACGCTCAGGAGGAAGACGGGCCAGAAGCACAGACTCTGGCATGTGGGTGTCAGCTGAGGCCACGAGAGTAGCTAAGCTCGTCCAGGAAGAGACACACAGTCAGAGGCAGCTGAAGGCAGAGCCTCTGTCGGTGACCATCGACAACGACAGGGCAGACGGAGAAAGGAGGAGGAGTAGTGAATGAATCTGTGATCTGAAATCCTAGTTCGGTCAAGATAATAAAAACAGGAACTAAAACACAAGAGCAAATGAAATTTGGAATACATCGGTAACTGCAATCCTCAAGTCCCTTAACAGCAGAAAATAATTTAAGAGTACTGTAGGAGTAAGTCCAGAAAAAGAAAGGACACTTTACTAAAGTAGGTATTACCTATTCTGAAATAGCCATCTTCTAATCGTTTGTCTTTGGTTTCCTTGCTTAATTCCAAACCTTGACTCTAAAATAAAACAAAAGCATTAATTTTAGAAATAATTCCTTCTATCGAAAACAAATCTAAGTTGTGAATACATTTTAATACCTATGAAGTGGCATTAGCAGCCACTTTTTTATGTCTAAAAACAGAAATGTCATCTCAGTCTTGAACTTTAAAAAATTTAATAAAAGTTGTTTTTTTAACCATCATCTGAATCTCTGTATATTGGTTCTTAGAAAGTGAAACATTAACTCATTTAATAGAATACTATTTGCCATTAAAAATATATACAGAAGAACTATGTGTTAACTTGAAAGAAATCTAGGTATTCCTTAGAGACCAATAAATTAATTTTGTGTATTAATCAACAGGCAGCACAACCACACGGTGTTTTAGGACTCAAAATAACAAACAGGGAGCAAACATGTAAGTAAAATAATGATTCATTTCTTTTCCTAGTATAAAATTCATTTCATTTCTATTTTTCAACAGAAAATGCAATGAAGGCTTTTCTATGAATGAGGCAAATGGGTCAATATATCAGATGTTCCATATTTCCAAAAAATTAATATTACCACTGAGTCCTGCACATCACGAGACTTTCACCTCGTAAATAAGAAGAGCCTCAAACCAAATCTATTGGTATCCGTTCTTAGGGAAACGTAAGAGGAAAAATAGTCATACCTTAAAAGGCAAAACCTCCACAGTTGTATTGAGCAGAATATCTCCAGGGTGTTCTTGGTTGCCACTATGGAACAAGTAACTGAAAACACAAACATGAAAATACTAGGCTTTACGCAGATGCAAAAAGATGACCTTACCTCACAGTAAGCCTTTCTAAACCAGACTCTAACTACACTAAGCTGACACTAGAACGTGTAGTAACAGCATAGTATGCACTCTGAACAGTTGTAGGGAATTTAAAAACTTAAAGGTAAAACCCTAAGTCATATGTTAATTCCTTCTGTCAGAAATAGGACAATTGCTGCTTAATATAATAATATACTTGACAGATTTTTTTTAAAAAAGATGACAGTTTCATGTTGTTTAAAATGCTTTAAATATTTAAACCTCTTGCCAGGAATAATCAAAACCGTAGTACCTACATAATACTTCTGTATCTTATATTGGAGAAAAATTTCTCTAGGACAAACACTAGTCATGGTAAGTTCAAAGACTGGTTTTATTCAATACAAACAATTTCAGCATTAGTAGACTGAAAGTAAATTAACCTTTTTCAAATTATCTGAATAATTCCACTTGTCAATATTAAAAAAAATGAGTAATGGTAAATTACAGTATAATATATTGCGATAAATCTAAAATACTCTCTGGGTATGTGCATAATGTTACATGTTTTGATACTTTGAAAATGAACTAGTATGTGTAGTGTGTAGGGGAAGGTGGAAAGTACATAGGACATACAAAATATGTCTAAATCTAAACCTAACTTTAGTTAAGTTAAATAGTTAAAAGTTTAGGCTTAGGAGTCAGAAAGACCCAAGTCCAAATCCTAGTCTCTCACTAGAATTTTCGCATTTAACAAGCTACTTTAGCTTTCTTAGCAGGAGTTTCTTCTATATACTGCAGATTCTCACCTACCTCACATGACTGTTCCAAAGAGCTTAAGAGAACTGATAAAAAGTCCCCTGCATATTAAAAGTACTCAGCCAAGTCATAGATACGGGATGGTTATGATATGGTTACAGCAGCGTACTTGTGGGAAAAAATCATCTGTGATAAGGATTTGATTCTCAAATGTTAAACAGCACAGGGAACCCTGATAAAAGGCTTTCTCTAGTACAACAAAAATTACTTCCGGCATCTGCAGATGAAAGATGCTTTTTTTGTTGTTATTGTTGAGACAGGGTCTCGCTCTGTTGCCCAGAGCATCAATCATAGCTCACTGCAACTTTGAACTTGTGAACTCAAGCAATCCTCTTGCCTCAGCCTCCCCACTAGCTAGCACTACAGGCATATGTTACCACATCCAGCTACTGTTTAAATTTTTTATAGAGATGGGGCCTTGCTATGTTGCCCAGGCTGGTCTAGAACTCCTGGCCTCAAGAGATCCTCCCGCCTTAGGCCTCCCAAAGTGCTAGGAAACAGGTGTGAGACACTGTACCCTGCTGAGAGACGCTTTCTGAAAAGACACCCTTCACTGGGAACGCTGATTCACACAGCCGGGGCACTCAGTACCGCAGCTGGAAATGTGAAAGAACGGGAGGAGGGAAGCCACTACGAAGAGCCTGTGAATAGAATCCAGGGTTCAGGCAGACTGATTCAGAGACGTTCACCACCTGATTATGTATAATGACAAACTCAGTATCACCTAAATCATTTAACATTAGGTGAAGAAAGTGCACAAAATTAGCCAAAAAAAAAAAAAAAAAGTGCCAGTACGGTCACAATGGTGGCCTTGGGGTTGTGATTTTCTTCACGATTCTTCACATTTTTAAGTTTTTGTACAGTGAGCACAGATTGTGTTAGATGTAGTCAGAAAATCTTCATAACATTTCATTTCTGTATTGATAAATAAAACTTCCACTTCTCCCCCCTCAGCAAATAAGTTATTGTGAAAACCAAAAGGTGATTCCTTTTCTCTGTCCTAGGAAGGGTGGGTGTTTCCATAAATCTAAGAAAGTTCATAGTATTATTTTAGGAGAATTGTGTTTTACTAGAAATGTGCCCTTCGTTGGGGCATGTAAATATTACCTACAGAGGTTTGTTGTAAAAATTTGTTGTAAAGAAATTTGGTCTCCAAAAATGAGTTCTGTAGCTGATTCTTTGATGGGTATTTTTTCATTTGTTAACTATATTTTTTTTTATAAACATATATATTTTTCTTTTTCCTGATTACAAAAGTAAATCTCTTTCTGAGACTTCCACTCTGGGAAGGTGAGGTGTACCTACTTTCCCCTATTCCTTCCCCTAAGTGCAACTAAAAACTCTGGACATTGTGTACTATATAAAACAAGCATAAGCAGACGCTGGGAGGTGGAGAGAAGACGATGCACTGACTAGGGTCTTGGGATCCGAGGTACAACAGGGCGGTGAGTTTCCTAGGTTTTCTTTGTAACTAGCACATCCCAGACTTGGAGCTGACAAACTCAGAAACCTGGAAATGCCAATAGAAGCAGACAAAAAATGACCTCCCAAAAAGCCTGCCCTGTCTAGCCAAAGGGTCGGGAAAAGAGCAGCCTAGTGAGACATGACGCTTTTAGACAACAGTCACTCTACTCCAGCCAAGTGCCACAGAAAAAATGTGGCCCCAGCCCAACCACAGCCACAAAGGCTGAAGGGGAGCCTACGGGGTAATAACGACGCCTCCCCAACGATGTCACTGGAGAACGCACAGCAGTAAGGAGGACCCCCCTGCGCCACCCAGCCAGAACGGCACTGGCACAGCTCTGGTGGGGGCCGGGACTCCATCCCTACTCGGCAGCGATGGACAGCCTCTGCCCTCCTTGGGTGCCAACAAAGCACATGGGGGGAACCAAACTTCTGCCACCCCCACCTGGAAGTAACGGGGCAGCACCACCCCTTCTCCTGCCACAGCCGCGCTGGAGGAAGCTACAACAAGAGGTTTGGAGAAGATCCAGTCTCAGAACATTATACCCCAAACATGATGGTTTCAATCAAAACTCACTTGTCACAGCAAAAAGAAGAATCTCAACTTGAATGAAAAAAAGACCATCAATAAAGACTAATCAAGATAACAGAGATGTTAGAATTATCTGGAAAAGAGGGGGAGGGGGGACAAGGGCAACATACGTAACCTAAACATCTGCACTCCCATAATATGCTGAAATAAAAAAAAAATAATAATAATTATCTGGAAAATATTTTAAAAGCAGCCATCATAAAAATGTGTCAACAGCAGAAATATCTTTCAAACAAATGAAAAATTAGGAAGTCCCAACAAAGAAACAGAAGATATAAAAAAGGACCAAATGGAACTTTTAGACCTGAAAACACGATAACCAAAAATGAGAAACTCCATGGATGGGCTCCACAGTAGAATGAAGGCCACAGAGAAGAAGGGACAATACATCTAAAGACAGAACAACAGAAATGACTCAATCTGAAGAATACAGAGAAAACAGACTTCTAAAAAAATGAGCAGAGCCTTAGGGACCTGTAGAACTATGACAAAAAGATCTAACATTAGTGCCCAGCTGATTTCTGACAAAGGTGCAAAGGCAATTCAATGGAGAAAAGACAACCTTTTCAACAAATTATGCTACAGAAACTGTATACCAAAGACAAAAAAAATAAAGTGAACCCTGACCTAAACCCTACCTCTTATACAAAAATTAACTCAAAATGGATCATGGACTTAAATATAAAATGTAAAACTATAACAATTATAGAAAAAAACAGGAGAAAATCCTTGGACCCTAGAGCTAGGCCAAGAGTTATTGGACTCGATATTAAAAGTAAGATCTATAAAAGGAAAAACTGATACACCGGATTTCATGAAAATTACAAACTTTTGCTCTAAAAAGACACTATTAGAAGAAAAAGACAAGCTACGGACTGGGAGAAAATATCTGCAAACCACATATCTGACAAAAAATTAGTATCTATAGCCGGGCGCAGTAGCTTACACCTGTAATCCTAGCACTCTAGGAGGCCGAGGCAGGAGGATCACTTGAGCTCAGGAGTTTCAGACCAGCCTGGGCAACACAGCAAGACCTCATCTCTACAAAAAATTAGAAAAAATAAGCTGGGCATAGTAGCGTGCGCCTGTAGTCCCAGCTACTCAGGAGGCTGAGGCAGAAGAATCACTTAGCCCAGGAGTTTGAGGTTGCTGTGAGCTGTGATGATGCCACTGCGCTCTAGCCAGGGTGACAGAGTAAGAGACTATCTCCAAAAGAAAAGAGAGAGCTACATGACGTGAGAATTCTTGGGGCGATGGAAATGTTCCTTATCTTGAATACTGGTGTCAACTCCTAGTTATGGTATTTTACTATAGTCCGCAAGATGTTACCACTGGGGGAAATTGGGTAATAGGCACACAGGATCTCTCAGTTGTATTTCTTACAGCTGCATGCGCATCTGTATTTTCTCAAAAAATCAAAGTTTAACTTGAGTAAATTGAGGAAAAAAGCATACAAAATAAATATATCAAGTCAAAATGATTTGACTGTTACCCCACTTCAATTAACAGTTTGATATATTTCTTCTAGATTTTTTCAATGTACGTAATACATGTGAAATATTATTGCTTAAAAAAAATCCTTCCATAATCTATGATTCTATACTCTATATATAGAATTCCATATATTCTAGAAGTCTATACACATAGAAAGCTATAACCTATAGAATGATCTACAAGGATATTCTATAACATTACAAATTTGCTTTTTTCCCCCCCTTAGTGTATATACGGAAAAGTTTTCATGTCGATACATATTGATCTATGCCATTATTCTTAACAGCTGCTCATAGCATTCCAATGCATGGAAACATCATCATTTACTTAACCAAATACCTACTAACAGATGACATCTTTGTTGTTCCTAATTCTACAATGACTCTCTAGGAGTGGTAAATAATATCTCAAAGTGCAGAGTATTAATAGAAGTATAAAAATGAACATTAAACAATATATACTCATCCAAGTGTAATGTAAATTATTATTCAAAACTATTTTTACATGCTTTCCCAGTGGTATTCTCATTGAATAACACACTTTTATGACATAAATTCCTCTTTGGAATCAGTTTAGAGTAACAAAAGAAAATTAGTAACATCACATCACAGCTACGCATGGTTTTTGACCCTCTTGAATGGAATTACTCCAAATGATTTTTGGTGGATTCTAAAAATCAAATCGGCCCTCCCATTAGAACATACAAAATAATATACTACAGGATAGAGAATTGTATTCTACTAAGTATGTCATGGGCAGTCTAGGGAACACATCTAAAACCGAGGAAAGGTGGAAGGAATCATGACTGTTAAACTAAAAACAGGGAGAAGAAAGTCTTAAATTTTGTAAAACAAACAAAAATGTCGGAAACTTTTATGGGTGTAAGTTCCTCCATGGTGTACTAAAAATGATCCAGCATTTGTACAGCCACTGACCAGGAATACTCATACTCTGTCATGTTTATCATTTCAGCCAAACTGCACGGATGTTCAAGGATAAGGACATGAACACTAATTTGAGATTTTTTAGAGAGATTTCTACACATAAAGTATTAAAAAAAAATTATACTAGATGTAAATCCAGAAATACCAACAGAATTTACTGAATATGTTAAATGCTGATATCGTATCTGAAAACAGCACACCAATTTTATTACTGAGTTGTATTACATGTAATTTATAATCTAACATTTTGGGTTCTGCTGTCCACTCATATCTGTTATGTAAAATCCATCATAAATCACACTATGCATAAGAGCTCTGAACTGTAAGACCAGATATATTCCATAATCACCAACCTTTCTACATTGACTGGCTTGTCAAATTTAAACAAGATGTAGTCTCCCGCTGTCGGAGTGATGGCCCAGAAGAAATCCTCCCCCATGTAAGTCTTCTCCAGTGTATGTCCTTGGTAGACCTTCAAGGAAGTGGATACCTCTGCGGGGGGGTTTACGTGGATTTTAAGAAGTAACGGTTTCATGTAATCTTTATCCTAGGAGGAAAGACACATGTGCTATTAAATAACATACAGTTTATTTATATTTAAGAAGAAAAGCAATAATTATACACTAAATAACAAATTGTGTCTATGAGAAAATAAAATTAAACCACCAACCGTGAGTTTCTGAATTTTTCCTGATAGTGACGAATGCAGACCAACATGTTGGAAAAGGGAAGGTCTGAAGCGAATTCGCAGATTTGCTTTTTGTCTATCACAATGTTTCTAAACATTAAAAAAAAAAAAATCATGTTAGTGTTACATAATAAAGTGAAATCCTGTCCTCATCTGGAAAATGAGAAACCCTTTAGAAGAATATTGAAAAAAAAACACAACTGCAAGTCATAATTCCAAGTCTTATGTTTTTTATGGTCCTCTTTGAGGCATTAACAGATTTGCCACCTACTTGATAAATAGGCATGATCTGGAAATTAAATATAAGCACAGCTAGGGGAAGAGTGAAGGGTTTAATGTCAACTATCCTTCAAGACATGTCAATAATGATTTGACTTTAAATATTAAAATGCACAAACTATAGACTGGAGGTTTGGTTCAGATATACAAAATATTTTTAATTGGGTAATATAATGAAGACTTTGCAAATACCAAAAGGGGCACTGTGTTGCATGAAAGCAAGTTGACAACGTGAGGCAACAGCCTGGCTATAGGCAAGTGAATGACGTTCAAAGTTGCACAGACAAATCCATCTCGGCACAGGTAAGGGAAACCTATGTGTCAACTCGCAGTGCCCCCTGGCCCAGAGGTCATGCCGCAGCCTGTCCTCATGCCTGGTCAAGGTGTGTGGTGGCTGCAGAACAACAAGGGGCCCATAATGCCAGCAGGGCTCTGTGGGGGTGTGTTAGTCCAGTGCTTCCAGAAAGCCATGGCTATCTTGACATGGTTTTTAAAACTCTTCATTTTCAATGACTTGCATACGTTCTAGGCCCTTGCCATCCTAGGAAAAGCACCTGAAGAATTAGGGGCCACAGAAAAGCATGGGCTAAGGAAGGGTGAAACAATAGATAACACTGTCCAAACTCAAATTTATGGATGACTTAGAGGGTTTCCACGGTTTTAATTTTTGCTACCAGTTTTGATCTTTTTAGAACCTAAATAAAACTGGAAAGGATGAATTAAATAAAGGAATATTGGAGAAGAGTAAAGAGGACATTAACCTTTTTGTGTCCTACAATATAAATTCCTGTAAATCA
>CAUYSK010072510.1:0-15667 GCA_963575035.1 Avahi laniger | reverse complement strand
AGCAATTCTACCCTAGCTCATTCCACCGGACAGCTGCAGAATATACATTCTTTTCATCAGCGCGTGGAACATTTTCCAAGACAGACCATATATCCCAACCAAAATGGAAATTCTGAAATGACATATAAAGAATTAAAAATATGGATTGTAAAGAAATTCAATGAGATACAATAAAAAGTTGAAATCCGATGCGGAGAGACCAGAAAAAATAATTCAGGATACAAATGAAAAATTTACCGAAGACATAGAATTAAAAAAAAAAAAACCAAACAGAACTTCTGATAATGAAAGCCTCATTGAAAGAATTACAAAATGCTGTTGAAACTTCAAGCAATAGAATTGACCAAGTATGAAGAAAGAATTTCAGAGCTTGAAGACAGGTCTTTCGAATTAACTCAGTCAGACAAAAATAAAGAAAAAATAACTTTTCAAAAATGCACATAGCCTTCAAGAAATATGGGACTATGGGAAGTGTCCAAGCCTATGAGTCATAGGTATTCCTGAGGGAGAAGAGAAAAAAAAATGTGTGAAATGTATTTGAGGAATAATTGAGGAAAACTTCCCTGGTCCTACGAGAGTTTTAGATATCGAGATACAAGAGGCTCAGCAAATACTGCAGAGATACATTGCATGAAGGTCTTCACCGAGGCATATAGTCATCAGACTATCTAAAGTCAACGTGAAGGAAAAAATTTTAAAAGCAGTAAGACAAAAATATCTAACTACCTACAAAGGAAACCCCATCAGACTAACGCAGACTTCCCAGCAGGAACCTTACAAGTCGGGAGAGATGGGGGTCTTATTTTCAATAATTTCAAAGGAAAGAACTGTCAGCCCTGAAGTTTGTATCCTGCTAAATTAAGCTTCATAAATGAAGGAGAAATAAGTCTTTCCCAGACAAGCAAATACTAAGATGATTTGTCACTGCTAGACTGGAAGAGAAGATTCCAATAAGCTCAATCAGAAATGAAAAGAGATATTACAAGTGAAACCACAGAAATATTAATATAAAAGACCATCCAAGACCACTATGAACATCTCTTTGTAATTAGAAAACCTAGGAAATGTATAAATTCCTGGAAAAATACAACCTCCCAAGGTCAAATTAGGAAGAAATAGAAATCCTGACCAGATCAATAACAAGTAGTAACATTAAATCCATAATAAAAAATCTCTCAATGAAAAAAAAGCCCAAGATCAGACAGATTCACAGCTAAATTATATCAGATATACAAAGCAGAACTGGTACCAATCCTACTGAAACTTTTCAAAAAGATCAAGAAGGAGGGAATCCTTCCTAATTCATTCTATGAAGCCAGTATCACCTTGATACCAAAGACAGGAAAGGATGCAACAACAAAAAAAGAAAACAGTAGACCAATATCCCTGAAGAACACAGATCCAAAAATCCTCAACAAAATACTAGCAAACCAAATCCAACAGCACAAGAAAAATAATGGTGCTGGGGCAATTGGATAGTCACATGAGAAAAATGAAACTAGATTCCTATGTCTCACCACATACAAAAATTAACTCAGGATGGATTAAAGCTTAAATGTAAGACCTGAAACCATAGAAATTCTAGAAGAAAACCCAGGAAAAATTCTTCTGGACATTGGCCTAGGCAAATAATTTATGACTAAGTCCTCAAAAGGAAATGCAACAAAAACAAAAATAAACAAATGGGACTTAATTATACTAAAAAGCTTCTGCACAGCAAAAGAAATAATCAACAGAGTAAATAGACTACCTACAGAATGGGAGAAAATATTCACAAAGTACATATCCAGCAAAGTACTAATATCCAGAATCAAAAAGGAATTCAAACAACTCAGCAAGAAAAAAATAAAAAAAATAACCCCAATAAAGAGTGGGCAAATAACATGAGCAGACATTTTTCAAAAGAAGATATACAAATGGCCAGCAAACATATGAAAAAATGTTCAACATCACCAATCATCAGAGAATTGCAAATTAAAACCTCAATGAGATACTATCTTAATTCAGTTAGAATGGCCATTATTAATAAGTCAAAAAACAACAGCTGTTGGCACAGATATGATGAAAAGGGAACTCTTATACACTATTGGTGGGAATGTAAATTGGTATAATTTCTATGGAAAACAGTAAGTATAGAGACTTTTCAAAGAACCAAAAGCAGATCTACCATTTGATCCTACAATCCCACTACTGATTATCTACCCAAAGGAAAAGAATTCATATCGAAAAGATACCTGCACTCATATGTTTATCTCAGCCACAATTGATGACATCAAAGATATGGAATCCCAAGTGTCCATCAACTTATGAGTGAATAAAGAAAATGTAGTGTGTACACACACACACACAAACACACACATCATGGAATACTACTCAATCATAAAAAAGAATGAAATAATGTCATTATCCTAAGTGAAGTAACTCAGGATTGGAAAATCAAATACTGCCTGTTCTCACTTATGAGTAGGAGCTAAGCTATGGTACACATGGTCTCACAGAGTGGAATAATGGAATTAGAGACCCCAAAGTGGGGAGGGAGGAAGGGGGTGAGGGATGAAAAGATACATCAATGTACACACTTTAGGTTATGGGTACGTTAAAAGCCCATATTTCAGCACTATAGGATATATCCATGCAACAGAACTCCACCTGTATCCCCTAAATCTGTTGAAATAAAAATATATTTATACAAATAGATAATAGAAAAGAGAAGAACAGAGGGAGAGCAGAAGAGAACAGGAAGAGCCCTTGTCAACATTAGGCAGAGAAGGAGACAGATATAAAGGGAGTTTACAGAATACACACAGGACAGTGCTTGGCACATACCAGGAATGTCATTAATGTTAATTTAGTCTCCCTCTCCTCCTTTCTGTGTCCTTGGTCCTTCTAAGGACCAGCACATAGTACTCTCAAATTATTTTGGTCTTGCCTATTCCAAAGAAAATTTAGAGGATCAATTAATTTATACTAAAATGTGAAAGACTTCTCATGTTTGCCCTCCATAAAAAATTTGTATTTTAAAGGGAGATCTTGAAGAGGATCCAAGGAAATGGTGGGGCACCTGGCCAAGCTTCTATCCATAGGCCCTGAGAGTCTGGCAGCCAGCCTGCCTGCCTAGCATGGACAAGACTACCTTTGACACCACCAGGTTGATCTTGTGCAATGCTGGGCTCAGGCTGTGCTCTTTGTCCTCTGGCCTGAGGGCATCTAGAGGCGGCTGAGCCCTGGTCATCCCCTCAGAAGCATGCCTGTTCCTCTCCAGCTCTAATGCCCCATTGACAATCCCAGAGCAGGTCTGTGGCCACGACAAGGTAGCGTCCTCCAAAACCAGAGCTTTGCTAGGGTCTTGCAGTTCCTGAACATAGGAAACAGGACTCTCCTGGAGGAAAAATTTCTGTAAAGACAAAAAGAAAGGGAAGGGAAAGGAATTCAGTTCTTTAGTTCAGCAGCAACGTGCACCCAATTTTACTGGCTGGCCAGTTGGCACGGTTTAATGAGGCAAGTTTCTGCTAGTAAAAATTCTAGATCGGCGTTTTCCAAATTTCAGACCGCTAGGCCACGCGTCCACATCTGCTTACCACCTGTGCCGTCAGTTGACTGAGGCCTTAACCTGCATTAGCCCCATCCCAAGTGATAACAGCTGTTGACTCCTAGGATTGATGTTTTTCTAATTAAATTTCATTTACAGCCATAGAAAATAAAAAGGTCTGTCTGTGTCCCACACGGGGGAAATGTCATGTGGGCCATGCATCTCAAAACATGACTATTGGCAGGTCCCTTCTCCGCATCTCCAGCTCCCTGTCTATAAAACACACGGGTTGAACTACATGAATTCTAGCAAAAAGGGTGGGTGGGGAATATGGTCCCACTGCAGCCAAGTTGTATTCACATGCCCCCACCTGGAGAAAGGCTTAGAAAGAGATCTAGGAGGATACTTATTGACATTTTGGACATCATTATCCATCCTTCCGAGCCCTGACTGTAGCTTCCTTGTCTCTGCCCACTCCACGGGTGAAAACAGGCACAGAGGGAGAGAATGGGGGGAGAACCCAGCGTGCCCACAGGGGACGGCAGCAGCTGCTGAGAAGTTGAGGAAGCCCCCAGGGCTGTTGATAAAGAACTGTCTTTGTGTGACTCAGACAAGCCAAGTTCATTCCGGCCTCGGGCTGTTGCACTTGCAGCTCCTTCTGCCTAGTCATCATCGCTCAGCTCAAAAGTCACTTCCGCCCAGGGGTCTTCCCTGACCAGCCTGTCCACAGTGGCCCCCAGCCCTCCCCAGTACATCCTCCAGAACAGCACACTGTTTCATTGGTGTCGTAGCTCTTCACGTGATACGATATAATCCTCTTTGATCATTAATTTACTTGTTAACTGTCTGTTTCCACTACCAGATCAGAACTCCCTGAGAGCAGGGACCCTGCTGGTCACGCTCAGTGGAGTAGCCTCCGTACCTGGCGTGTGCTAGGTGCTCAATAAATATTTTTTGAATAAATGAGTGAATGAATGATATAAGTTGAGGACTGCATGTATTAAAATGGGATGACTGTAAAATGGCTTTTTAAAAATTGGCTTGGATCAGGGTTTTCATATTCAGATGCCTGTTGGGGCAAGACCAGCTATATACATAAGTGAAGTGACCATTTCTAAGATGATAAATGGCAGTCAAGGCAGCCCCCGGGTTGGAGGCGTGATAGGGCATGGTGGGGTCTACAGCAACCTGCATCTAAATGCCCCATCTAAACAGGGCAGCTATCACCTCTGCTCCAGCCACTTGTGGTCTTGGGAGAATGTGGTCCAGTGTCACCAGATCTTCTGATTATTCAAGAGAATTCAGAAATCTCAGTTTCCATATAAAATGTCCAGGTTTTTTAAATGCTAGCAACAGATACGACTTTTTTAAAAACCAAAACAATGGTATGGGTAACCCTACACAAACCTGGATGCAGTCTGCAGACCACCTGCCTGAGACCTAGCTTGGATACGTTACCCTAAGACCTCCTCGGGCACTGTGATGCAGCGTGAGTCATCTGTCTTCCAGCCCCCACACCAGCCTAGGCACAGGAGGGCACTGAGCTAGCTAATCCCTCTACGTGGGCTGGGCTCTGCCTTGGACAAGGGATACCTTCAGAAGGAATATCACAAGGGCTGAAGGCAAATGAGCACCCAACAGAGGGCCATGCCGTCAGCCCTCTGACCACTTACCTTGAACCTCTCCACCGCAGACTTGGAGTTCGTGAGGCCTTTGATTGCAAAGGGCCCGTAGAACACTGCCAGCCGCAGGGGATTCAAGGTCGCTATTGCAGTGAAGGCCTGGATGGGGAGACGGAGGAGGCAGTGTGGGCTGCAGCCCTTCCTGCTTCCGCCATTCCTGGGGGGCCCCTATCCCAGAGCCTCAAGCCACAGAGCCACCTTGCAGCTTCCAACAAGCAGCTCCTTCATCTGGAGGAGGCTAAGCTGGTGTTGGGGGAGACTGGGAAGAGTGGGGGAAAGAGCACTTTCAGACTTCTCAAGGCGGTTTTTCTGGTGCGTGCGTGAGCAAGCAGAGGTGACAGCTGTCTAGAGCACACACAGGCCCCTGGCTACAGACGCTCAAATGCTCTCAAATGCTCCCTTCTTGCTCGGGGTGCACTCTCCCAGCCTCCTCAGTGGGATCACTGTCTCCCCAAGAGCGGCACTCTCTTGTTTTGCTCACAGAGTCAGTATCCCTAACCCTGGAAGACAGCCGCCGCTTCTCAGAGCCAGGGTCAGACCACGGAGGAAAAGACCAAAGGAGCTACACCTTTTTATTTAAGGTGCGTTTCCAGGGCCCTTATCTGGAAATCAGACAAACTCCTCAATTCGAGATCCTCAACCTCGAGGCGTACATCAGAATTGTCACACACCACCTCCCCCCTCCACCCCCAGATGATTCTGCTGTCCCTCCCCCCCCATAGCTGCTACCCAAGATGTCACTTTCTCAGATGGGTTGAGATGGAAGAGACCTAGAACACTCAAAAGGGCGGGAAAATCAAAAGCAATTTATAGAACCATTTGCAAAGCCTCCTAGCCTCTTGTGGGGCACGGCTAGGAAAGGACACATGAGAAAACAGGGGAGAAAACAAAGCACCCCAAAGACTTACCGATGAAGCCGTGAGTTTCCTTCCTAGGAATACGTGGATGAGGATCATGGCCGCCGAGGCCACAGTCGGGGCAATGAACAAGGTGGCCGTGGTCAGGCTCTGGAGCAGCCCGTTCCTCTCCAGCAGTGTCTTTTCCTTGCTTCTCAGGTCTAGAAGGGAAAAAAGAAATACACCAAAGATAACCACAAGAACACCCTCCAGGGCACAGCACAATCCCCAAGGCAAGAAAGAAATCCTCAGACGGTGAGAGGTTTGGCCCAGGAGGATACCACCAGGCTCTGAGCAGAAAGGCGGACTTCTTATACCTTCAATTACTTTTGCAAATGGTTTCTCCCAGGTGTACATTTTGATCAGCTTGATGCAAGTGAGAAGTTCGCTGGTCACACGGATGCGCTGGTCGCTGACCTCGGATATGTGGCGCTGCGTCTTCAGGACCGCTTTGGTCATGAGCACCTGCAGTCGGGACGCAGGAGTTTGCTGGTGTGCAGGGGCTCCCTTTCACAGGGGTGGGGAGTTCAGCTCGGCACAGCAGGACAACTAGGAGTATTTCCAAAGGCAAACTCCAGGTGGGGACTAAATACCAGGTTTAATTCTGTGCTGAGTGGATCCACTGTGACTCTGAGTTCCAGGCCCCTGCTGAGGGTTTTCCAATGGAAGCTCTCGGGCCATCGTGCCTTGGGGTATCAGGGGCCCTTATTTCCTAAGTCCCAAGCCAGCTGTGGCTAACTAAACTGAAACTAAACAGAAAAGGCTCCTCTGCCTTCTAACAACCCTAAACCCTAAACCCCCTAACAATTACAATCACCTTTTGATCATGGCGATTGTGTTCAGGGAAGAAAACATTTAATTTCCATAATTCAGAGCACACATAATCCAAGAGTCACTTCTGTATTGCCCAATTTTAACTCACCTGTTTCTTTGGCAGCAAATCATTATATTGTGCTCAGCCAAATGGCAAACACCATGTGCATTATTACATCAGCATGTTCCGGGTAGAAGAAATGGAACAGAAATCTTATAGAGATTATTTACCAAGGAAAATCAGCGAAGCAGATAATCTCCCATAGAAACCTACAAAGTAGACCTTGCACGTAATACTCAGCGCTTATTTATTAATCGAACATTGTGGCCAGAGAACAGTTTCAGGGGGGAACTGAGCTGCATCTTTTTTTTTTTTTTTTTTGAGACAGAGTCTCACTGTGTTGCCCGGGCTAGAGTGCTGTGGCATCAGCCTAGCTCACAGCAACCTCAAGCCCCTGGGCTCAAGCGATCCTCCTGCTCAGCCTCCCAAATAGCTGGCACTACAGGCATGAGCCACCATGCCCGGCTAATTTTTTTTTTTTTTTGTATATATTTTTAGTTGTCCAATTGATTTCTTTCTAATTTTAGCAGAGACGGGGTCTCGCTCTTGCTCAGGCTGGTTTCGAACTCCTGAGCTCAAACAATCCGCCCGCCTCGGCCTCCCAGAGAGCTAGGATTGCAGGCGTGAGCCACCGAGCCCGGCCTGAGCTGCATCTTAACTGTGGCGGAATGAACTGCCGGCGACAGTCAGCATTCCCACTCGGGTATCTCAGGTTGCAGGGCCTCGGGCATTCTGGGGAACGTTCAGTGTCAGACGGGTGGCAAAGAAAGACGTTACCTCCAGTGGGAAAATCAGGAGATAGCAGAGAGAGGCGATGAGCGCAGTGGGTCCAAGAACGAGGCAGATGGAAACGGTGCAGGCGATCAGGGACACGGCGGCGAACAGCGCCAGGGGGCCATAGTACACGCCTTCAAACAGGTAGTTGAGGTCGCTGGTGAAGAAGTTGACGGCCTGTAAGACAGCAAGCCTGTGGGCACAGGTGTCGCCTCCCTGGGTGCCCAGAACGTTCCCCAGCAGGAAGCCTTGGCATCAGGGTGGGAGAGGAGAGGACACCTCGGGTTCACCGTGCCTTTTGACCAGCTGCGTGGCCCCGGGGAGCTACCGCTCTGAGCTTCAGCCTCTCCTTCTGTGAAGCTGGATAATTACACGGTTTCTGTGAGAATTTCACTGAGATGTGAAGTGGCTGCACACAGAATGTACTCAATAAAAAGTATTTTACTAACGCTGTTACTACTGCTACTAATACCCAGATTCCAAAGAATTGCTTTAGTTCCACTATTCTGTTCTCTTCTATTCGACTACTACTAATAATATTAACTGAATTTTCTAGGCAGGGGCTGAATTATCTTCTTTCTCCTTCGTTTTCTTCTTTTTTGTCATAGATTCTTCTGCCTACTTTCCTTCCCCAACATACACTGCCTACTTCAAAGCTAGATAAAAACTAACATTCCAAATCAAGACATCTTTAAGGAACCAATTCATTGATATCTTTCATAATTACCGGTCCGAATCCCTTGAGAAGTGATTGTCTTTTAACTTTAATCTAATCTCCTTCCAGTTCCCAGGATGTACCCTAGCCCAAGCCTTTAAAACTTTTTAAAGTGTATGAGGGTACGTAAGTTGGTATAGCCACTTTGGAGGGCAATTTAAAAGTGTCTTTTAAAATTAAATATTGCACAAACCCTATGACCTGGCAATTTCATTTCTCTGTTGAGAAACAATCCCACGTGTTGGAGGAAACACACAGATGTTCATTGCAACACTGCTTATAACAGCCAAAGCCTGGAAGCATCCCGAACGTTCATTGGTGGGGAAAAGCGAAGAAGCCCACCCCAAAAGTATTAGGTAATATTGAGTCCTGGAGCTAAACCGCCAGAACTCATGTTCCGGACTTGTCATTTATTAACTGTGGAACCACAGACGAGTAACTCAGCCTCTCCAACCCTCTGTCACCCCGGCAGTGAAATGGGAAAATAACACAACCTGCTTCGTCATGTTGTTTGAGAACTGTGTAGATAAGCTCATAAATTACTTTATTTTGGCACACTGAAAGTACCACAATTATGATTAAGCATTACTGAAAAGGAGGAGGACAATCTGTGTGTGCTAACGGGAAAAGCTGAGTCACGAGGAGGAGGGGACAAGCGACAAAAGAACATGCGCGATGTATGCCGCTGATATAAAAATTCCCCCAAAAGCCATATTGTACATTTTTTTGTTCATAAAACTAAGTTGCAGAACACTATGTAAAATGTAGTACCATGTAAAAATACACACAAAAAAAATATAACGTGTTTTCTACGGGTAACTTGCATGTGTACCTGAATGTACCTTAAAAGGTCTGGAGGGACACAAACCAAACTGGTAACGGTGTTAGCCTCTGGGCATAAGGGAAGTGACTAGGTCTAAAACATTGTCTACACTATTTTATTTTGTTTCCAAGAAGAATGAATGTATGCAGCTAATGTATTAAAGCTAATTTGAAAATAAAATTTATGGAAATAACTGTCTAGAAATCCTCATTTGAGTAATTATTTCCATCTCCATTTTCAAATGGGCCCTTTTGTTTTACGCTTCTTTAAAGATGTTCGGGGCAGTTGGCCCTTGTGTATAGCAGGTGCTCAGAACAGAGTCACATAGAAAAGGTACCAAGACAGGCCTCAGCACAGGTAAGTGGTTAAAGGCCTGGACTCGGCAGCCAGGACAACCGTGTTAAAATCCAGGCTCTGGTGGCCAGGTGTGGTGGCTCACACTTGTGATCCTAGGACTCTGGGAGGCCAAGCGGGGAGGATTGATTGAGCCCGGGAGTTTGAGGTTGCCGTGAGCTAGGCTGACACCACGGCATTCGAGCCCGGGTGAGAGAGCAAGACTCTGTCTCAAAAAAAAAAAAATCCAGGCTCTGGCACTTACCAATCGAGTGGCCTCGTACAAGTTACCCACCCTTTCCTTGCCTCAGTTTCCTCCTCTGTGACACAGGAATGATAACAGAACTTACCACACAAGAGGGATGTCAGAGGACTGACCAGGCCAAAGTAAGCAAAGCCCTTGGGACAGTGTCTGGCTAAGAGCGGGTGAGGGGTCATGATGACCTTCCTGATGTAAAGAGGGCGAAGGGCTGCCTGGATCCTTTGGCTGCCACGGCAGGAGGACAGGGCAGCCTCCGCGCGGGCCTAACAGAAACGCATGATTGTGCGGTTTAACGCTCAGGCGCAGCTGCCCCTTTCTACACGCTCGATGTACATGAGCTCATCGAATCCCGTGAGACCACACCCTGTGGGTTGGTTTTATTATTATTCCACAGCTTCAGGGAGGCCAAACAAGTCACCTAAGGCTATGGGACCAATAAAATGGCGACCAATGTTAATATAGGGATGGTTACGGCAATACCTAATGTTCGTTAGCGCTCGTTTCGGGAAAGCTGCTATTCCATGGCAATGGTTAAGTCAGCAGACGCTCTTTGGACATCTGCCCTGCGTAAGTTGGGTGCTGGGCCTTTGCAGGAGTAGAGTGGTGAATCTGAATTGGCTTCTGTCTTTGAAGAGGGCTCACGTTAGTGAGACAGCCAGATCCATGCCCGGAAAACCTACAAATGCTTAGTGGGGAGCGGTGGTCCAGGGTGGGGTTGGAGACCCCATCACGGCAGAGAGGGCATCTGCACTGGGCCTTGAAGGATGGGGGGTGCTTAAAGGGCAGGGAGTGGGGGTGAGGTGAGCAAAGTCACCAGGAGGTGGACACGTCTAGTATATTTGGGGACTGAAAGTGAGCCCAGCCTAGAGAGAAGGGGGGAAGCCAGCCAGGGCTAGGGGAGAGGATATGGGCAGAGAGGAGGCTGGAAAGGGGCCAATGGCAGATCACAGAGGGGTTTGGCTTGAGGACAAGGAACCAAAGCAAAGCTGCCTTTTCTAAAAAACGAAATGTCAGTTTCAATATAAAAGCTATAAAAAATATATGTAAAATCCGTGCCCCTCAAGGTAATTGGTGAGCAATAGAAAAATTTTAAAATGGAAATTTAACATATAAAATTCCAATATCCCCCATGACTGTAGGTCGTAAGTTAGAATTACCTTCCTCCAGTCTCTGTCAATGTTTGTTATGTTGCAAGGAGAGCAAGAGTGAGAACTGACAGTAACAACTGCCAGGCAGGTGAAAGTATTCCTCTTTTGCAGATAAGAAAATGCAAACTCAGAGAGATCATCTACGATGGCTGTCCCCAGAAGATTTCCCGAAGCCATCAAGTCCTCCCATGCCCTCGCCCCCAGGTTGGCATACTGGATACGCTTTCCAGTGTCCTTCTACTTGGGATTTCTGTCTTTTTGTTCAGGGCTGTATCCCCAGGGCTTAGAAGAGAATCTGGCCCAGAATCGGCCTCAGTAACTATTTGTGGAGTGAATAAATAAGCCTCTCTAACCCTCTGCATGTAAGCGGCATCTCCCTGGGTTATGGTTGACTTGGTTTCATGGCCCAGAGGCCACTGTTGATGGTCATCAACGCTCAACCCAAGAAGTCTTTTCTTTGTCTTTCTTCCTCCTTCCCTAACCCTCTTTTGTCCCTCTCTTGGTGCCCAGGCAGTGATGTCTGGAGAGGGGCGGGGAAGTATGGTCTGGGATAGGCAGTCCCAGGCACTTACCTCTCCCGAGGTGATGTGTGTTAGAGACTTAAATTGTATGAGCTTCTCAAAGGCGAAGGAGGAAATGGCCCCACGAAACCTGATGCCCGTGCGCTGGTTGATGATCCAACTGGAGCAAAGACTCACAGACTTCAGACACTCAGAGAGAAAAAGGGCAAGGCACAGTCCCACTCCACGGGTGACGTCCCCTGACCGCTCTTCGGAGTAGTCTAGAATCTTTGGTATAATCAGCACCTGAAAGGAAACAGGAGTTTGGATCATTCAGACTATGTTTGATATTTGTTGCCTGAAAGGAGGACTGGGAGCTCTGGGTTAATGCTGGGGAATTGCTGAAGGGTGGAAATTGACTCAAGCACAATCCTGACCCCGAGAAGGTCAAGGTCCACTTGGAGGAGACTTGGGAGTTCAGCTGACCCAGGTGTGAAACCCAGCCCTGCCGCCTAAGAGCAGGCCCTGCCAGGAAACAGGAGGCACGCAAACTGGGAAACGGAGGAGTTCACACAGTGGCTCTTTACAACCGTGTGCGCAGAATTTAGAAAGTCTAACAAGGAATGGCGGAACACCATGGAGCTAGTGACAGCAGGGAGCTGTTACCTCCCTAGACCCAAGGGGCGAGGAGAGGGTGAGGTTCGTGGGACCTCAAAGGGGGTCATGCAGAGAGGGCCCCAGCCAGGAGCTCGGCCCCCAAGCTCCAGTGACAGGAAGAGAGGCAGCCCAGGCAGCAAATATCCTGACTTATTCTTGTCCCTCCCTCCAGTCCTCTATTGGAATCTCCCACTGGTCAAACCCAACCACTCAGGGAGGCCCCAGTCACATGATCCACGCTGAGACACAGGGCAGGGTGGAAGGTGGTGAGAATGATTTGGAGGGATGGAGAGAGAATGCCGAGCACCCAGCTGTCACCAAATGCAGTCACCTCTGTGGTGTCATCAACTGTTTCTTCCTGACCTACGTCCATGTTCCCCTTAGCTGGTAATAGTGCCTCAGTTTTCTTTTGGGGAGACGCTCACCTCCCCCACTGCATGCAATCTAGGCCGGATTGTCCGTCAAAGTACCCCACCCTTCTCTGGGCAACTGGTGGGCGTGTGACCCCAGCTGGCCAATCAGCTCCTCTCTGAAATCAGAATCTTGGGCTTAGGAACTGGAGTTGAGGAAATAGAGACCATTCATCCCAACCGTGGCACGTGGAGACCGTCAGTTCCTGCTGCCTGCGTTCCCAGAGCTGCTCAGCCATGTCTCCAAGGGGCCAACGTGGACTGAGCTAGGCCACGTTCTAAGTGCTTTATATACTTATCTCATTTAATGTTGCCCTATGAGCAGGTAGGATTATGTTCTCCATTTTACACAGGAGGGTTTCCATAATGTCTACCCCTGAGGGTGTCACGAGGTTCCATGAGAAAACCAAGGCACAGAAAGGGTGATTAAATTGCCCAAAGTCACCCAGCAATGAAGTGGCAGGGCCACGGTTTGAACCCAAGCAGTGACTCCAGAGCTCACACTCCTAGCCACTCTGCTTTACTGTCTTGAAAAGGTCTTCATTTTCTGGACACTAGCTGAGAGACAAAGACATCCCCAACTCCTGGGCTGGGCTGGGACATGCCCACAGTTCAACTTCTAATTCTCTAAAGCCTGGAGTCCCCGAAACCTCACCACGTCTGCCACTTACTGGCCCCAGGACACCCGTGATCGACAGGCAGCAGCTCGCAAGCAGATTGAAAATAATCCTTGTTCTCTGGAACCTCAGCATCACTCGGAACACTGACGCCTTTTCAGTCCCACGCCTTGAGACTTCTTCGTCCCAAAGGTGGCGAAGCCTTGAAAAGAGGAAAATTGAACCAAGTGAAATCTCTTGGCATGTGTCGCCCAGAAGTCCTAGTTCTTGCCAGCCGGGAGCTTTGTCACAGAAATTTGAAAGCATAACAAAAATAGAACATAGCAATCCCCCATATTCTAGAATTAAGAACATTTTGACATTTTTGTTTCATCTTTCCTCCCTCTACTTTTTTTTTCCTGAAAGATAAAGCAAATCTCAGACATCGTATCATTTCCTCAGCGAATGCTTCAGTACGCATCTCTCCCAGCAAAGGCCTTCTTTTTTAAACCATAGTAACAATGACAGCACAGTAATAATAATTACTTAGTGGCATGTAATGCCCACTCTGTATTCAAATTTCTTTAATTACTAAAAAATAGGTCTTTACAGTTAGTGCCTCTGAATCAAGATCCAAAGTCTACATTTAAAGGACAGATTTGACAGGCCTCCTCCTGAGTCTCATTTGAACCTGTAAGAGTTTGCCTTCATCCGCATCTCTGCGTCGTTGACTTGTTGAAGAAACTGAGTTATTTATCCTGTAGAATTTCCCACATTCTGGATTGGACTGATTGATCTCTGTGGTATCATCTAACATAATCCTCTGTCTTCCATAGTTCCTAGTCGGTAGTTAGACCTAGAGGCTTAATGAAATCCGGAATTCAAGCGATGTGGCAAAAATAGTTAGTAGGTGCTGTAGTCTATTCCCTGCGGCCTCACAGCAGAAGCCACGCAAGGTCTGGCATCCCGCTCTTAGCAACGTCAAGGAAGATCGGTGTGCCGGGTGTGTCAGCCTGACCTGCTCCTTACCAAGTCCCCTGTCATTAATGACTATTGCCTAGAGCCACGTCCACTAGTGCTGGAAACAGGATTTTTCTAATTCTATCATTACTTTTGTATTTGGTGGCTTGAATTGGCCTATAAAGAATAATTCCCTCACTATTTTATTGCTCTGAAATACAGTTAGCCTGGGAAATAGCCCAGGACTTTAATAATGTCACTCTTCTTTGTGAACTAAGATTCATAAAACCCAGAACTTTGTCTTCCAAAAAGTGCCTTCAATTATTTCCAAGTCCCCAAAGGTGTGCCCCAGTGTTGGATCACCCAATTAAAAGTATGTCCTTATTTTGAAATTCCAAGCTAATCATGCCCAGGATGTTTGTGTTATACCAGCAAAATAGAAACAAAAACATTTTTTTTAAAAAATGTGGTATACAATATAGTATTTCAAAAGAGCATCGAAGAAGTTATCATGGAAAAATCAAAGATGTGTCGATTTTCCTATACTTTTTAATTTTGAATTATATTTGAGACAGGGGCAGGGGACTGGACAATGGTCGCTGTGATGCTTTTGGCTTCCGGAAGTCTTACTCTGGCCCTCAGTTGTTTCCTGTGCATCCACAATCCAGGCTGCCCATTGCAGTCGCCGTGCGGCATCTGCCCTTTCACCTTCTGGCTCCTGCTCCCATATGTCCACCACGTCCGTGTGGAAAGCGGCCTCCAGTACTCGTGGTGGGAACATCAAGGACTCTGTCAAAGGGCTCCAGATGTCCCTGATGCTTCGGCTCCGTACAGAGCAAGAGCATGGTGGGCAGAAGAGCCTCCCTTGCTGCGCCGCCTTTTGTCACCAGGGCCTGACAGCATCACTGCTCGTGCACGATCTCAGCTCCATCGGCTTCTGGCTCTCACCCCTGCCCAGAATCTCACCAAGTCTCTAATGGCAAACAGTTCTAGCCTTTTCCACACTTTACTACTCCAGCCTTGTACACTCATGCCCAACCTGAAACCTAAAGGGAAGAAACATCTTGAGAATCTTTTTGTCCTACATTTCTTCACCTGCAATCAAAACGCCAGGCTCTTTCTTCCTGAGTTATAAAACAGCTACTCACATTCCATGCCCACCAATGGATACACCAGATAACTTGGAGGGTCTGGGTCCTAGCTCAGCAAAGCAAAAATATCCCTATGACATCCATATGTTAGAGGATTTTCTTGTTCATGGATAATATTTCTCAGGCCAAATCATGGGGCTACCTCTCCTCATTCCAGCTCTACCCCTGCACATACACAATACGCAGAGACAACAAGCTCTAGAGTTGGTTCTACCTTGACCAAATGAATCCAAGTTTTCCACAGCCTGCCAATAACTCTCCTAGCAACTCTATCAATTTCTGGCTGCGATCACCAGACTCAGAATCAAAAGACTTGGCTTCAAATTGTATCTCCTCCATTCATTAGCTCTGTGACTC